>MU089530.1:146484-308671 GCA_014858505.1 Corymbia citriodora subsp. variegata
GAGAGGGACCAATTCCCTGAGTTTTGAGAATTTCCTCGTATCTCAATTTAGGCTAACAAATTCTTTACTCTTGTAAATCGCTTGCGTAGTGTGTCTGTATGCAAAGTGTCTATGAATGAGAGAGAGAGAGAGGGTCGCCTACTCTATGGTTCATTGCTCGTATCTTTATGCATGACAATGCATATTTGAGAATCTAACAGTAGCAAAAGGAATGAATACAAGAGCCAGAAACTGAGCTAGTTAAACTAAATGAACAAAAGACAAGCGAGATTTGCACTCTTTTGTCTGACAAATTAATATTTACATGGGCTACAAACACTTGCGCTAGCCTACCAACTCAGACTTAAACCATGACATCTAAAGACGGATGCATGACGAAAATAACGAACATACACAATTGAACATAGCAATATCAATGATAGAACCCTAGTTTCCTAGTTTTGGAGTTAATTGCCAATGCCGGGGTTGTGCCCTGGAACTGTGGGCCTAAGGCGATTGGTAGATGGCAGCGATGGTGGTGGCGAAGTGGAAGACACACTTGCATTCGTGGCTTCATTGGACGTTTCACCGAGCAAGTTTTTGCTCTGCTCGGCAATAGTTTTCCTTGGTTCCTTTTCTAGAAGTTTATTCACCATTTGAAGCTCGTTTGCGAATGGGTCATGCTTTTGCAGAGTATGCTTCGATTGCCTCGCTTGAATGGACTGGAATGTTAGAGGGAAGGCCGAAAGAAGAAAGAGCCTTGTTTTGGGCCATGAGAGAGAGAGAGAGATCTAACACTCGCATCCCATTGGTATTTATATAAAGAAAGTGAGCCATGTAAGCCTTGAGGCCCCAAAATTGAGGAAGATTCCCTCTAAAAAGAAAACGAAAACAAAGTCTCTCATGGTTTCGTACATGAATAAGAATTGGGTTTTTTTCAAGATAGATAGTACCAGTCACAATATATTATTAGTGTTTTTTAATTAGATTTAACGTGAGTTTCACATATTCTTGAAATGTGCTCGGTTTGATCTAGTAGACTTAATAGATGTAATACCCACTTGTACTTCTTATATCTCTCCCTACGAAATCCTTGACATTATTGACCATTAATAATGATGGAGTATTTTTACCAAAAATAATAATAATAATAATGATGGAGTATCAACTTTCCAACTACTTAGTGCTGTTGCCCAAAAACTAATATCAATAGTGTAAGAAATGGAGTGTGATTGAACTACTTAGCTTTTGGATCCTAGGCAGCCTTTCGCACTTTGGCTTCTTATTTTAAGTTTTTGTGGCCACTAACAATTCAAACAGTATACCCACCTTGCTATGGGCGCGTTGGTCTGAGCCTTTCCCCTTCTAATTGTGGAAGGGGGAGGTTCGAGCCTCTGTGTGTGCATTAAGCGCGACTTAAGTGGAGCACCATGGGAGGTGGGTCCCGCGCCAGTGCTCCCTGGGGGTTTACATCGAGCACTCATTGTGAGGCGGTTCCTCAAAAATCAAAAAAAAAAAAAATTCAAACGGTATCTTGACCTCTTGAAATCACTGTTGAGCCATCACATGGTCCTTTAAGAACTGCATGCTTATTGTTAAAATATTATCAACGAGTTTTATATATATTTTATAAATATGTGGTCTTCATCTATCTTATAGTTTAAACTTTTTGGGTTGGGTTTTCTAACATAACATAAGAGCCAGTGCTAATCCGGCTTACACATGAGAGGGGATGCTAAATTTTGGGTTGGATGTTTTTAAATAATTTAAATTTTGGGTTGGATGTTTTTTATACTTATGATGCATTGATAATCATTCTTTATGATTAAACTCTAGTATTCAGAAAGGTATCTGATCTGACCATAGCCAATGGAATTTGAGACATGAACTTGATAAGTGATCCTCAAAGAGCAATCTCCTTGGTAATTTGTTGATTTTCATCTATAATTAATATTTTCTGAATTCGCAGGGGAAATAAAGCAACTTTGGCATTGTGATGTTTTCATTCTTATTTTGGTATTCTCGGCATTGACGATCACGTGCAGCTTTTATTTGCTGTTGGCGGTTGTTCCTCGTCATTGAGGTTACATTAACCATCCCATAAACTTTAAAAACGTTGGTGGAAGACAACATAAATCTTAGGGCATTCCACAAAATGTGCAGTCCCAAATTCTTGTATTGCATGAATTATGCAGGTTAATTTAGACTAACATTTCCTCCAATCATGCCTTTTATTCGTGGGTTACAAGTTATCCAACTCATACACAAGCATATTTAACTGAAAAAATTGTAGGCATTGTGCGTATTTGTAATCCACCGATATAGAATAGTGGCTTGAGGAAGTTTTCTTCAATCAGGCATCAAAGAAAACATGACCTTTTTTCTAGAGTGGTGTCGTAACTCGCACTGTACAGGAGCTAAGTAATTAAAAGAAATTATAGGATAGAAAGCGAGAGTCGTGCTAAGTTCCCGATTGGCAATGATATCGTAATGGCCGATAACTTAAATGACGATGGACTCGGCACAATTCTCTCCCTCTCTCTCACTAAATTTCTATTTCTTTTTTCTTTCCGATTTTTACTTCTTTTTTTCTATCTTCTCCAGGAAATTATATCTAGGCTTATTCGATCCTTAAGTGTTATGCTTTTTATAGTTGGTCCGTTGCCCTAATGAAGTCTATGACAAGCACCAGTGACAGAATAGGAAGGAAATGATTCATACAAATTTAGATGCGATCCCTTGATGCAGCCCCATTGCATAATGTCATATGGACAAGAAATTCTGAAGTTCTCTATTCAGTGCTCTTATTCTTGCTCTCCTTTTCCCATTTGAAATTGGGATAACCTTCAAACTATAGAGAGGATAAATTGACTCATGCTTAATTCCATGATACATTACATAAATGCATTTTAGTAATATAATGACACATGATCTTGAAGTAAGAATTCGAGAAGTTTACTTATTGAATTGTGATTTCCTCCATCTCTAGTTAGACGGAGTTTTCTTCAATCAGGGATGAAATATGACCTTTCTTTTTAACATCAAACCTGGTAAGTAACCAATTCAGGCCTTGCCATTTACCGTCTTTTTTTGGGGGGGTTTATTGTTGATCTAAATGGGAGTCCATCTTTTAAAAACTCTACTTGATTATTGAATTTTCGTTTGGTCGATTGGCCATTAGATTAGGCCCAAACATCAAATGTATTTTCTCATGTGCTTCCCTGCCCTTAATTTAATATGCACACACTTCGACCTTTCTTTTAAATTCGTACTTGCACCTCTACACGCGTTTTCATTACACTATAGTAGCTACCACATACGCATGCATTGATTAATGAAGTAGTGGGCGGTGATTACTAAGGTAATAGGTTACGGGAAGCTTATTAATGAAAAATCAAATAAAACATGAATGATCATTTAAGAGGAAGAGGCGCCAAAAGTTGATCTCTCTTTTAAAATTAGTAACTAATGTCCGGGCACGCGCGGTTGGATAATTATGTGAGTGGAAGAAAATAAGTATTTATATATGGGAGTGGGTGAAGCGGGACTTATGGGAGATATATTAGTTATGTCCTTTGTGGTCTTTTCTCTATTTAGTTTTGGGGTAATATTGGAAAGGAAAAAGTAAGAAAATTTGGACTCAATTATATAGACATGGGTAGTTATAACTTACAATTAATCAACAAAAATTGAGAAAAACGTTTTACATTTTCGTCTCGCATAGTAAACATGGATTAGAATGGAGGTGCATCCTGTAAAGGTGAACAAATTTGACAAATTATTGCTATAACATAAGTAATGTAATATTGAAGTAATCTATCGAAAAATTGTAACATTAAAATAAACGTCATATGAAGGCTATGGTGCCTATAGTGTCCTTTTCCCAAATTTTTGTTACTGACTGAGAACCTTTTTGAGTCCAAATCCTCTTGGAACAATCTTGATCATCCCATGGATGAGGAAAGTCCATAGAAGAAAGATTTAGTTGGTTGGGCCTAAGAAGGTTGAGAATCTTTGTCGAGGCCATCTTTTCCGAACCATCTTTGAATTTGGGGCAGGTCAAACTAGAATACTAAATAGGGGTAAGCATGGTTTAAGTTAGGTCAGTCTAGCACCTAATCTAGGGTGTTCTCAAATTTTGGAATCAAGGACCAACTCTATTGAACCTGGGATAGAGAATCGAACCAATTCTATGGGTCTAGTCCGGTTCCTGAGTTAACTTGGAACCAATCAATTACTTTTTTGTATCATTTTTAAAATTTCTTGAAAGGACAAGTATACTATTTCAATTACATATCCATTAATAATGCAATGCTGAACAATCAAACCATGAACATCAATACATATCAATCATAAATATAAGACAAGGTAACAATAGAAATTTCAAATTGCTAAAAACAACAAATCATAAAAAAGAAAGATGTGAGGCGAGTAAGGCAAGCGGCAAGTCGAGTGAACAGTGGCGAATGGCAAGCTGAGTGAGGAAAGCAAAGAGAGGTGAGCTGTGAGGGGGTGGCAAGTGAGCAAGGCCAAGGCAAGGGAGCAAGGTCAAGGTGAGGAAAGAGGGTTTTTTTATTTTTTTATCTTTGGTCGAATTAGGGCTCTATTTCTTTATACTTTCTAATTTACAAGGAAAACTGAACTATGAAAAAACAAGGAAATAGAGGCTAGGGCTCAGAATAAACAAAAACATATAATATATATAATATATAATGTATCTAATATAATAATCTAATATATTAAATATTATATATAATATTATAGAATCGGTCCAGTTGGACTAACCCTAAATTCCTAGGACCGAGGACCAACCCACACAATGCAAGGTCCAAAAGTCCCGAGACTAAGGACCAATCTAGTTCCCTTGAGAATCAGACTAGGACTGCTTGGGTTGGGCCAGTCCAGAGTTAGTCTAAGGTTGACCCTAGACTAATCTTTACCCCTAACATTAAGAGTGCACATGATAACCATAACTATGTTTTTGTTTCAGAAACAAATTTAGAATAGAAATCTATTTGGTAAAATAATTTCATTTATCCAATTTATGAAACAAATTTTTAGTCTAGAATTATATTTGGAATAGCAATAACAAGTAAAAATTTTGTATATTTCTATTTCTAAAACAGAAATAAAATACAAAAACTCTTCTTATCACTCATCATCAATACTAGCTAGCAGCCCACTTGCCACTACCCACTGTGGCTACCCACTGTCCACTGCCATCGTCGATTGCTCTTCTCTACCACTCGGGAAGAAGAAATTTTGTATTGTAACAAATGTGAAATTTTGTATTGTAACAAATGTGTATTTTTCTCAAAAACTCATTTAGGAATAACAAAAATCGATTTTCAACTAGAATAGTCGTCATTTGCACAATAATTGATCTCAATCAATGTAATCGGGTCAATCAGCCCAAACTTTGTTGGGAAGTACGCTTATATACAATAAGAGTTCCCCCAAACATTTTCTTGAAAATTGGCCCTCCCGAGCTCTCAAAGATTATATTATCCTCCATTCCTAATTAGAGAAAACATCCTCCACTTATTAAAAATTACAAATTATGAACATCACTCATATGTAAACTTAACTAGATATAAATGTAGGTGATGTCCATATTTGTAAACCACTAATTTGAAAAAATGGTTGGAGGCTCCAACCAGAAATGATATGTTCAACTTCATCTTAAGTCATGCAGAATGGTTTTATTATCTGTCTAGATCAAAAATAAGTTTTATTTGCATTAACCACGAGATTGTTAAGTTCGAAACCCTCGGCAACTTGAGTGATGACTCAAAAATGAGGGCAACGGATATAAAGTTCATGGATATCCGGTGCGGCTTGCGGCTAGCGGTAACGGCCATAGTGCGCAATTAGAATTGACTCTGGGATTGACTCGGTAAAGCTTCATCTTCATCGCGGTTCGGACACGACTATGGCTAGGGAAGGGATGTCCGGCGATCAGACTCCACTCCGCAGTGATGGTGATGGACGAACGTGACGTTGGTGCAAGCGGGGAACAAAAACACAGGAAAGATGATGATGTGGAAGGAAACGAGCACGAGAGCCTCTGCCGCGTGAGTGTTTTTCTCAGATTTTACCCTTTTCCTTTGTTTTCTCAAACGAGCTTGAGATCTCCCCCGTTCAATCTTGATCGGCTTTTTAATTTTCCTCGCATTTGAAGTCTCGATCTCTTAAAATATCAGCTGATCGAATCTGGGCTCCATCTTCTAAAGCAAATTGTGAAGGAGATCATTATCAAGTTGTTAAGCAAATCGATCCGTTATCAGTAGTTGAATTGATTCTGAAAGTTTTCAACTTTAGAAAAGATTCATTATTATAACCACCGCCGACTATATGCAGGAATTCAAACGACGAAACAACCCTTTACTTCTACCTTCTCTTTTCCTTTATTTCTTCCCCTTTTCTTTAAAAAAATATATAAAATAATAGTCCAAAAAGTTATAAACCTATTATATATAACTACCAATATAATCTTAAACTTTTTAATATGATCAATTAACTCATAAATTTTTTTATAATTTTTCAATGTAGTCATTTGAACCAATTTTTGACTTGAAATTGCTTAAGTAGCGATCTAGTCAATCTTGGCTGTTTAAGTGGCATGGTTTGCTCTGATGTGGACAATACTTATAAAAAAATTTAATTTCAAAATTTCTTCTTCTTTTTTCTTTTTTTTTCTCTTCTTTTTCCTTTCGATTGTTAGTCTATCTCAACAATGGCTAATGATTGGCCACATATAAGGGCTGCACTTGCCAACCATAGGCGAGAGTCACCTTCACCAAACCACCCCTTGTGTAGACTTGGCAAGGGTGGCACCAGATCTAGGCAAGTCATAGGGCATAGGCAAAGGGTGGCCAATGGCCGACTATCGCTGAGAGGTGAAATGAAAAAGAAAAGGAAAAAAAAAAGAATTCAGAAAATTAAAAAAATGTAAAATCGTTTACAATGGTCCAAGGCATATCACTGAGATAACCAATGTCTATATCAAAGATTCTTGGCCAAAATTGACCAAAATAATTACATAGGAAAATTATCGAAATGTTACGTTTAGGATCTAACATACTATAATGAAAGTCCACAAATTACATTACATATTGTATGAAAGATGAGGGACTTAATTGAATTACGAAAAGCTTGGAAATGACATTGCACACCAAACACACCAGAAAAAATTCGGAGATAGTAGTGTCGTTATTGCTTTTGCAATGGAAAACTAGATCGAACCATTTTGATCTGATGCGTTGTGCAAATTGTTTCCTCATCGCAATGCAATAAGCTGTAAGATAACAGGGAAATGAGACGACGACAGAAGCCTTCCCATAATATTTCCGGTGCCGCGACTCCGAAGTACAACCACCGACGCGCAGCCTTCCAATAATGCTCATAGGTAAGTAGGCTCTGCAGTGAAAAAAATTCACATGGTGGTACAGGTAAGAAATAAGAAGATAATAAAAAATTGTCAAAGAAGATTGGCTATTATAATGACTAGCCCGCAAAAGAGGAGCAACTTTTCTTAGCAAGGGTGTTAATTTTTTGCTAGCAACTTACAGACCAAACAGACAAACAGCGCACATGAAAGCTAACTTCAAAACTTACAATCCCCTTGCGATCCTTGAAATTTCCTGCCATTGAGATCACGAAGTTGCTCCAGGCTAACCGCAGAGAGTGGCATTTCTAGCGGTACTCGAACACGGAGCTCCTGGGAAACTTGTCTCATGGTTGGTCGAAGCTGTGGATCAGCTTGCAAACACGCAAATGCTAGCCTTGCAATAGAGGCCACATCTTCCGCATCTTGAATTCGAACTCTAGAAGGTGAGAGACGTTGATCTAGCACATCCTTCAACAATGTTGGTGACGTAATTTCGGTCAATGACAAATGTTCCCAAGAAACAGTATCTCCTGGATGCTTTCCCATTATTGTCTCTAATGCAACGACTCCAAAACTATACACATCAGATTTTTTATTTGGAATTGTAGAATAAGCCAGCTCTGCAAGTAAAGAATTCAAAACTTGTTCATGTACTCATCAGCAACACTAAAGTCAACGACATTGATTCCACTTCATGTGATGGGTATAGACAAAATATTATGTGCAGAAATTATTTCGATTACACAAACTTAGTATCCTTCAACTACCCAAATCAATTATAATGCCTTTCTTGATCCTAAATGTAATGGGAAAAAAAGTTCCTAAAGGATATAACTACCTGGAGCGGTGTAACCAATAGAGCCAACTGCAGTCCAACTTGATGAATCTGTCCTCAATAGTCTTGCGGTACCAAAATCTGAAACCCGAGCCTCATAATCAACATCCAACAAAACATTGTTACTGGTCAAGTCTTGATGAATCCACGGAGGAAAACAATCGTAATGAATATAGGACAATGCATTGGCTACTCCTCGAACCATGTTTACCCTTTTGTCCCAGGAAAATTCTGATGCTTTCTTATCATCATTCAGAATTGTTCTCAAGCTTCCTCCTTCGATGTACTCATACACCATAAAAGAATGTTGCGCGTGAGAGTAAAACCCATAAAGTTTGGCAATGTTACGATGGCGGATATCTGATAAGGCTTGAATCTCCCTCTCAAAAGATACGAAGTCGAGGAGCTCCTCTTCAGGGGATGAAGAAATCTTCTTCACAGAGACAATTTGACCTGTCGGTAGTTTAGCTTTATAAACAATGCCGTATGCTCCTTCTCCCACATAGAACTTGGAGTCAAATCCTTCCGTGGCCTCAAGGATTCGCTCGTGGAAAGTTTTCACATCAAAATTCGAAATGCGCAAAAAGCCTAAATCATTCAACCGCGCAATGTTCTCTCTTGATATTCTTTCTCCAACAACGTACAAAGACAAAGAGAAGGATCATGATGGAAGCAAGAAGCAGAAATCCCAAGAACGAGAGCTCGGGGATAGCAGTTGTTCGATGTCCACCATATCCATTACCTTTCTTGCTCATAAGAGAGTTGCATTTTTGTAAACCCACAACATTCCCACAGAGTCTCTTGTTGTGTTGAATTGCCCAAAAGGGAGCCTCATTAAAAGCTTTGACATTTGGGAGAGGACCTTCGAGGTTATTGTAGGACACATCAACAATAGTTAATGCTAACATATCACCAAAAGTCCGTGGGATGGAACCAAACAAGCTGTTGTGGGAGATATTCATGGTTTTGAGGACTCTCAGCTTTCCTAGCTCTTGTGGTATTCTTCCGGTCAATTGATTTTGACTCAAATCAAGAACTTCTAGGAATCGCACGTTTCCTATCTCAGAAGGAATTCTTCCCTTCAGTTTATTTGTGCTCAAGTTCAAGCTTAACAAGTTGGTGCATTCAGTGAGTTGTGCTGGGATCAATCCGCTGAAATTGTTTGATGCTAGGTTGAGATGTTCTAGCTTGGATAAAAATCCTATTTCATTAGGAATATCACCTACGATCTGATTATTATTCAGGATGAGATATAGCAAAAAACGCAAGCTTGCCAACTCCCTCGGAATTACTCCACTCAAATTATTCGAAGACAAGTCCAATGCTTGTAACTGAGTCATCCTTCCAAATGCCGAGGGTATCTCACCGGAAATGTTATTGTTGGATATTCTTAAGCTTGTCAAATTAGGACAATGCTCCCATTTCCATGAAAGCTCACCATACAAATGATTGTGGCTCAAGTCTATAAATTTCAGTTGAGGGTATATTCCAAAAGATTCCATTATATTTCCCGTCAGTTGATTTCCATCAAGCCTCACTCTTATTAATGGACTACAGTTCCTCAAAGTTTTCGGAATGAGCCCCGTAAAATGATTGTTTATGACGCTGAAATTTTGCAATAGTTTCCCTTGACATATTTCATCTGGCAATTGCCCTTCGAGGTTATTGTAAGACAAATCAAAATCACTCAAATGAGTAATTTGATTAACTTCAGGAGGTAAGGAACCAGAAAAGCCATTGTAGCTTAGGCCTAATATGGTTAAATTGGTTAGGCTTCCAATTGATGATGGGATTGGACCACTCAAACTATTATTGGACAAATCTAATATCCTAAGAGACACCAATTTCCCTATCTCCTTAGGAATTGGACCCGAAAGATGATTTGAGTAAATGTGTAAGAGATTTAGATTGCTCAAATTCTGGATAGAAGATGGAAGAGGACCAACCAAATTATTTACAGCTAAATCTAATTTAGTAAGAAAAGCGAGGTTCCCTATTTCTAAAGGTATGAATCCAGAAATTTTGTTTTCCCACAAATAAACAACCTCTAAATTCCATAGTTCACCTATCTCTCGCGGGATGGGACCAACAAGATTGTTTCGTGAAATGCTCAATTTTGTTAAGTTACCTAAATTTCCAAGAGAAGTGGGGATTGGACCGACCAAATTATTTTCAGCCAATTCTAATTCCTTGAGAGATATCAAATTTCCAATTTCTACAGGGATCATGCTAGAAATTACATTTTTGAAAAGGTTAAGAATTGATAAATGTGTCAAGTTTGCAATAGAAAGAGGGATTGAGCCACTGAGATTGTTCATTGATAGGAAAAGTTCAGTAAGGGAAGTCAATCCTCCAAATGCAGAAGGGATGGGCCCTGAAAGTTCATTTCCCCACAAATAAAGATTATCCAAACTCCTCATGTCACCTATCTCGAGAGGGATGTTTCCACTAAGATAATTTGAACAAAGGTACAAATTGCGAAGATTATTTAGTTTGCCAATACTTGGAGGAATATTCCCATAGAGTTGATTGTTACATAAATCAAGATAGTTGAGTTTGGAAAGGTTACCAATATTCAAGGGAATAGAACCGTGGATCCAGTTGTTGCTAACATCAAGACTGAGTAAGTTGGTTAAGCTTGAGAAGTCGAGGCTATCAAGAGTCCCTCTCAAACCAAGATAGGAAACATTAAGATGGGCAATGGATCCATAATTGTCGCAAGTGACTCCGACAAAGTTGCAAGAATTGTTCCCATGCCATGAAGATAGCAAGGATTGGCTACGGTCGCCAAGGCTAGATTTCCATGTCAGGAGAGCCTCTGTTTGTTTCTCGTTGTTGGCAGCAGCATAGAAAGTTGAAAGAGTGGAAGAAGCAAAGCTGACGAAGAAGAAGCAGAACAGGAAGAAGGCGGCTCCTCAAGAAGTGGGGTGATAATTGAATAGAGACTTGTCAGAGATAAAGGAAGAGCCCATGAGTCGGTTGTTATTAATGCTGTTCAGACTTGAGATACTTATAGAGAGTGCCTGGTCCATGGATGCCTCACTCCAGGGGACTAACTTTCTGTTTTCTTTTTTGTCTACATTTTGTATAAAATGAGGAAGCGGGGTAGACAAAATTTTTAGGGATAAGTGTATTTGAGTGCTAAATCTATCATGAAAAGATAATTGAGTCTTAAAATTTTCAAATAGTATAATTAAGTCTTAAAACTTGTCAGAAGTGTAATTTTTTTTTTTTGGTCGAAAGTGCAATTGAGTCTTAATATTTTTAGAAAGTATAATCAAGTTATAAAACTTATTAAATTGATGAAATCAAATATTTTTATTATTGTACTTTTTGAAAATTTTAGAATTTGATTGTACTTCATTAACAAGTTTTAAGATTTAATTATATATTTAAAAAAATTTACGATTTAATTATATTTTTATGATATTTAGTATATTTATTTCAGTTTTTTACAAAATAATGCATGCAAAAGTGGCACGACACGTTTAACGAAATATGCATCGGCTAAAAGGCATAAACTTGGTCAAAAGCTAATCCACTACCACTATAGAGGGCAAAAAAACACTCTTTCCAACTAAACTGTGCTTCTCGAGGGGAATCCCTTCTTTTTTTTGTCCAATCGCATTCAACCTCCTGCCCCTTTATGAACTTTCCTGGCGTTGGCGTTTGCTTTCTCGATTGGCCCGAAGAAACTTTTTTTTTTGGGAGTGACCTTCCCCACTCCCAAGAAAAGGAAAAAAAACACTTATAATTCGACCATTGATTAATTATTGAAGTTTTTATTAATAGCAATCATTTTCACATGAAAAGGAAAGATGGGGTATTCGAATTTTCATCTTTTTAAGGGGTTGGAGTGAGGACGGTTGAGTATCAGATATGGATTTAGACTCCCATATTTTGTAAATAGGTAGGATAAAAATCTGAAATTAGGAGTTAGAGTAGGAGTAGAATAAGATTAATCCAAAAAAAAGCTAAAAAAATATTCAATAAGAAAAAGCTAGAGAATATTATGTGGTGGCTCCCATTAATAAATTTAGCGACCCATTCATAATTTTATAAAGCGAAATTAAAAGTCCGCATTATGAGAGCCACTTTCCTTGATACATCCCCAACCAGCTCTTGTGCCGTCCACTCTCGTTCCATCTATTGGTCAGCGGCGCTAATGAGTCAAACTCCAATAGCCCTACTACATGTGATTTTGGGGCATCACCAACTTTGTACCTGCTCCATGTCTTGCATGACACTTGGTTCCTACCCTTCGAGCTGGTGCATTGCTTTGGGATCTTATGGTTAACTTACGTGACATCATAGTTTAATCAAGTGCCGGTATTTTGTGCAGTTTTAGTACAAGTGAGATTTAGAGAGTTGTCAAAGTTTCAATCTCTACTGATTTACTGCCCTCAAGGCCATCGTTATTTATCTGGAATAGTTGATATTTACCTATATAATAGATCAAAACCACAAAAGCACAACATCAGTTAAAAATATTTTTTAGCATGAATCTTTAGTCGGTAAAGGAGAATCCTTCAAGACTTCAATGGTGGCAATGGTAGAATTGAATTGCAATTGCAGGTTTTGTAATTGTTAATTCGAACATGACTATAAGTGCCGCCTCCTCTAGTGTTCTGGAAAAATTAGCATGATCAAACATTTGTCATAGCATAAATTAAATTTGAAATTGGATGGTAAGCCTTTCGTCATGGGATCCGCTAACATGGCTTTTGTACTAATATGGTGAATGAACACAATTTGATTTTGGACTCTTTCTCTCATAACCAGGTACTCAATGTTGATTTGTTTGGATGCACCACTCAACTTGTTATTCGAGAAGAAAACAACAGCTTGATTGTCTCAATAAATCTTCAATGTTCTCCACATACTATCAACTACCTTAAGCTCCATAATGAAGTCCCCCAACCATAAACCATGAAAACTCAACTCATAATATGTTACAAAGTCAGCCTCCATAGTGGAAGATGTAGTTAAGGACTACTTTGCACTCTTTCATGAGATGGGTCCTTTAGTGAGAATAAAGATGTAACCTAATGTGGATTTCTTGGTGTTGATGCACTTGAGGCTATATGTTTTCTTGTAGGTAACTATAAAATCTTTTGTACTCGGCAAGTGTTAGGAAAATCCCTTATGATGTTTTGAAGACGACAAAATAAATCAAATGCTACTAACGTATGCTTTTGAGTCTGGATGAAGCAAACACATAACTTCAGTCTGGCAGATTCTAAGTCTGACCATACCAGACGGAAGACTTGAAGGAACACGGATTCTGAGTCTAACCGTACCAGACGGAAATATTAAGCAGACTCAGAACTTGAGTCAGTCAGACTCAGAATAAAATTACAGGATAAGATCACAAACGGTCAAATATTCCACTTACTTTATTTATATTGATTCTGTTGTATCAAACTGATTAGCAGGATCAATGGACAACTTCCAAAGAAGAATGGAACACTTATGGAAAATCGGATTCTGATTGTATGGGCGAGCAGTCCAATCTACCTCCAATAGTCAAAAAGACTTACCTTATGAAGTCTGTCCAAAAAAGGAAAACGAAGACTAATCTCTTACAGAAAGAGCCAATGGTCGAGTGTGGCTTAGAGAGTATATAAGGAAAGGATGAGACCTAGGAGACTAGAGAGGATAAATACATTCCAAGGCTGATTCAATTCTTCATTAGTTGAAAAAGTGCGTAATTGAGTGATCGTAGTGAATTACCAAGAAGAGTGACTCTGTGAGACTCATCATCACCGAGTGCTAACACTCAAGGTCGTGTAATCACCTTTGATCATATAGTGAAATCCAGCATATTGGCTGATCGCCTAGAGAGTGGACGTAGGCTTGTCAAAAGCCGAATCACTCTAAACTGTGTTTGTAATCTTCTCTACTCTTTCTATTTAATTTCAGTTTGTTGATTGCAAAAGATTGTTATTACTTGCGCATAAAGTTCTACTACACCTATTCACCCCTTCTCTAGGTGTTAATACTAGTTCTAACAGTAAGTAATGCATCACCTTCTTAGCTACTTTCCAATGATACATTCCTGGGTGTATTTGGTAACTATCAAGCATTCAAACAACATACGCTATGTCTGGACAAGTACATACTTTGGCATATATAAGACTCCCTACAACTGATGCATAGGAAACATGCTCCACTTATCCAAGCTCCAATTGATTGTTAGGGCATAGTAGTAAGTTGAGTTTGTTACTCTTAACAATAGGAGCAACATTGGGAGAGAGCAATTATGCATATTGAACCTCTTGAGAATCTTTTCAATAGACTCTCTAGGATAATCCTAAGATCCCTTGGAATCTATCTCTATGAATCTCAATGCTACATAATAGGCTTCACCAAGGTCTTTCATTTCAAAGTTAAGTGAATGAAAACTTTTGGTCTCCTACAACATGTCCTTATCAATGCTAGCAAGTATTATATTATCTACATACAATACTAGAATGATGAATTTACTCTCATTGATCTTAAGGTATATACACCAATCCACTACATCTTCTTTAAAGCAAAAATTATTGATCACATCATGAAACTTAAGATATCGCTGTCTTGAGATTTGTTTCAAATCATAGATGGACTTTTTCAACTTAAATTTCATATATTCCTTACCTTCAACCCCAAAACCTTGTGGTTATGCCATATAGATATTTTCTTGCAAGTCTCCATTAAGAAATGATGTTTTCACGTCCACTCAATGTAGCTCTAAATCATAATGAGCTACTAAAGTCATAACTATTCTAAAAGAGCATTCTTTGACATGGGAAAAGGTATTGTTACAATCCACTCCTTCTATTTGAATGAAACCTTTTGCCACTATTCTTGCTTTATACCTTTCAATATTTTAGGATCTAGCTTAGTTTTGTGGACCCATTTATATTCCACAGCTTTGGCCCCTATAGTCAAGACTACTAAGTCTCAAACATCATTAGCTTTCATTGAGTTCAACTCATCTTTCATGGCTTCAATTGAATGATCGGTTTCAGTGGCTTCATCATAAAAGATAAGATCAATTCCAATGCCAATATCATAGTCTAACTCATCTAGATACATGATATTATTATCGAAGATAGCTAATTTCCTTTCTCATCCCAACCTCTTAAAAGGTTGTTTAGCAACAGGAGGAAGAATAGGCTCTACGTTATGGGGTTTTTTTATTAGGTACCTCCTTTTGTGGACAAGAACCTTCTGTTGAAAGTAATGGTATGCTAGACCCTTGAATAATAGGAGCCAAAACATGAGCTCGAGTAGAAACTATATTTTGGGTTTCATCAAGGTCTACTATTCTAGTATTACTATAATAAGCATTGTCCAAAAACACCACATTTTTTGTTTCAACAAATTTAGTGGTATGTGAAGGACAGTAAAATCTAAAACCCATAGATCTTTAAGAGAAACCAACAAAATAACAACTTATGGTCCTTGAGTTTTTTTCATTTGTGGGTTATATATTTTTGTATCAGCCAAATAACCCTATACATGAAAACATCCCAATCTCAGTTTTCTTTGTGCCAAATTTCATCAAGTATTTTAATCACAAATTTACTAGGGACCTAATTAAGGATATGCATAGCTATTTTGAGAGCTTCAACCCAAGACAGTTTGGTAGAGTGCTACGGCATATCATATTTTGTACTTATGCATTAGAGTATGATTTCATTGCTCAGTAACACCATTTTTCTAGGGAGTACCTAGTATACAGTACTAAGCAACTATGCCACATCTCTCTAAAAATAAAGCAAAAGGACCAGAATTATGACCTACGTCGGAGAACCTTCCATAATATTCCTTCGTGGTCAAACCTTACAACTTTAAGTCGAGTTGATTTTCAACTTTGGTTTTGTAGAATTTAAACATGTTTAGTGCTTCAAATCTATCATGAATAAGATATATATAACCATAATGTGAGTAGTCGTTGATGAAAGTGATAAAATACTTATCACCACTAATATTAGGAGTAGGGAAAGGTCCACAAATATCAATGTGGATGATTTGTAAAGGTCCTGCACTCCTTGTGACACCACGTTTATTGCCCTTTGGGAATTTTCCTTTAAAATATTTAATGCAGGTGTCAAAGTCAAAGAAGTTTAGAGAATGTAGAATTACATCCTTAATGAGGCGTTCCATTTTGCATTATGATATATGGCCCAAATGCTCATGCCATAATTTTGAGGAATTCTCATTCTTTTCATTTCTTATTAGTTTTACCAACATCATCATTCACATTCATTGGAACTAATGATTCAATAAACGAAGAATATAAATACAGTTTGTAGAGGTCTAACAAGTCATAACCAATAGTCTCATCATAATGAGAAATTGAACAACTTTTATTTTCAAACTTAAACGAGTACCATAAGCGTCAAGTTTTGAAATAGAAATTAAGTTTCTAATAATATTGGGAACATAAACAGTGTCAACTAAATTCAAATTGAAACTACTCTTCAACACCATACAAAAAGTGCCAACGGTTTCAATTGAACCTTTTCTCCATTTCCTCGACAATTTTACGATCCCCTTTATTTCATTTCTTACTTGAAAGGAATCCTGTAGTGAATTAATTTTATGTAAAGTCGCACCGCTAAAAATCCATAATATTTGAAGGAGCATCAACAATATAGGACTCATATCAAAACATGACTCAATAAAGTATGACCTTTCTTCTCCAATCATTATCGGAATTTGAAGCATTATTTCCTCACATGTCCTTTAGCTTTACAAAAATGACGCTCAGGACCAGATGGTCCTTTCGAATCATAAGGACCTACCTTGTCAATCATAAGGTTAAGAGTACCCTTACTTCCATAATTGTGACCTTTGCCGTGCTTCTTTCCTTTTCTTTAATTTAAAATAGAGGTACTTACGTGAGTACCATGAAGTTGTTTGGACTTCAGCCTCTCTTCTTCTTGGACACACACATAAACTAGCTCAATTATCTTCCATTTCTCTTCTCGCATATTATAGTTGATCTTAAAAGGACTAAATTGTGCAAGAAGAGATGTCATGATGAAGTGAACAAGGAAACCTTCAGAGATTTCCATATCCAAGGACTTAAGTTGAGTAGCCATATCATTCATCCGCATAATGTGCTGATGAATGCCATTGATTCCATTATACTTAAGGGTGATCATTTTGGAAATAAGAGCAGTAGCTATGCCTTGGAAGTGCCCCTATATAGCTCTTCAATGTAAGCAAGGTTTTCCTTTGCATTAGTAGAGTTAGGAATGGCTCCCGAGATGATAGTTGTTATGGAACCTTCATAATCATTAAAGATATGTAGTTGAATCACTCCCACTTTTCATGAGCATCTTGCCGCTCACTAGAGATTTCAACCATAAGTTTAGTGAGAGTGTCAACCTATAATATATAGTCAGCATCAACCCGTAATATATAGTCCAAATCCATGACCCCAAGAATGAGACTTGTTTTCTCTTTCCATTTCTTAAAATTTGTACCACTCAGTTATTCAATAGAAGAAAGATAACTTGTCATAGCAATAGGATTATATGCTAGATCAGAAAAATTAAATTCATGCACATTAATTGCGAGGTTCTCCAACATCGAGCACCGCGAACCACCTCTGTGGCCATCCTTTGTCGAGAAGCACTACCGCTGGTCATCTATCGAGCTGATTTCAGTGAAGCTGGAATTTGGCAATTAAATTATGAAAAATCTCATTCAAATTTGATTTGGATAGTTTATTGCATAATTTGATTATTCGATAATGTGCGTATTTGATGACCAGCAATATCCATTAGGATTTGTTTCCTAATCCGCAACCACACATCTATTTTTTATTCTATCCATAAGGCTTCAAATGAAATAATTAATCACGTCGAAATCTTTAAAGTTGATATTTCAATCTTTAAGGCTTAAGATCAATTTATTGATTTTATCCGTGGAATAATCAAGTTGATTAGATATTGTTTTCTAATTTGAACTATGGATGATATTTTTGGCGACTCGATGAAATTTCGTGATTTAAGTGATTGTCTTAATTTATCTATTCTCCTTATTTGAAATATCAAAAAGATTGCTTGTAAATTAATTAACTCTTGTTAGATAACATTGTTCATCTAAGTAGATTCTATACTATGAATGATAAGGTTCTAATTTAAATTAGGAATTTGCACAATTTAATGCCTAAATTGAATTAGATATTATATTTGTTCTGGATGGGTAATTTCCCTTGTCTAAATTATGAATTTTAAATAAAAATTCACGTGCATGTCATGGAGTAGTTGCATATAAATTACTATTCATCAATAGAATTGGGTCACTTAGTAAGAATAGTGCATCATATAGTTTGCATGTTAGGATTATTTAATTAAAAGTTGCATGTCATGTTAATATAAACTATTTTTATACATCATTGCATTTAGAGTAATTTCATTATACGCATCGTACATGGTTTAGCTTTCATTTAAATAAGCAAAAATCATAAAACATGTTGAGTGAGGTGTATGATAATTGGAAATCATGTTTATATTTACTTTTGTGTTTCTAATTAATATCTGTTGCAGATGCTTGCATCGCATCAAGGCAAGTGTTAACTCCTTATACTTGCAATTTATTTGTTGCCTTACTTTATTGAGTGTTCAATAATGGTTGCACACCCGCACCACCACCTTGGATGTCAGAAATATGTAAAATCAATTCAAGTTGCCTACAAAATATTTTTGAAAATAAAAGAAAAAAAGTACCAAAAGGGGATTAGAGTAATCTAGCATCATCATCAAATCCACAATCTCTTATTTGTAGAAGTAAAGCAATTTTCTCATGCTTTACTTGGGTATCTAATTGACCCACCAAAAATTGATTAGTGACGATTCCTAGATAAAAATCTTTTGCATGTTAAATAACTTGAACCTAAGTTTTAAATTGGTATGGCCAAGGGAGAGATCGAGCTAAGTTGAACTTTGTAGTTCATTAGCCAAACCTAGGGTGTTCCACCCACTTCACGGAGTCATGACATATGATTGTTGAAGAAACAGAATTGAATGAAGAAATTTGATTTCACTCCCTTAACCCTCCTTTACTAATGCATCGTATATGATAGAGGGTAGAATTCAACGTTCGTTGTCTTAGATGAAGAGAGGACTGGACTCTATTTATATAAGCTATCAATAAGTGCATTCCATCAAAACACATTCTACCTTCACAAGAGTCATGTATTTTCACAATAACTATAACTTCTCATAAGAATTACACATGTTCATAAAAGTTGCATCTCTTCATAGAAATTGCAACTTCTCATAAGAATAGCACCTTTTCATCTTCACAAGAGTTGCAACCTTTTGTAGCAATATGTTTTTGTTTATTAAATCATTAATTAATAATAACATATGAGTCACAATAGTTTTTACATCGACTTGCCACCACCACCCATCCATTATTTCACCACCCGCTGCTCTCCCACTCTCTAGCGACCTCTCTCTAGCATACACTTGCTTCCAACCTCTCTCCCAGTAGCTCCTCTCGCATGTTTACATTCTTTGAAGGTGCGTCTCTTTTGGTCGTTTAGTTCGAATCACTCCTCCTCGAGGATCACAGCTCAAAGACAATGCGGAGCGGCCAGCCATAGCTCAATTCATCTCGAGCTTGCCCTCTAGCTGTCCTCTTCGAGCTGAGTAGGGACCCCTCATGATTGTACACAAGTTTTTTGTGTTAGAAACGTGAATCTTTGAAGAGAAATATAATAAAGAAAACAATGTAAAACCCTTTCCAAAATCAAAATGGGAAAAATCACGATACCACACTAGACAATCTCTCTACTGTCAATATAGCATTATAATTACAAAAGATATCACCTAACATATAGTAGGAGTTTACAGCATGCATAGTTATGATAGGAACTACATATATGGTATTAGCAGTGATAAAAATTCTATTTTTTGTTTGCAACATGAAAAATACACGTCTGCCATACACAATATAGGTTCTACGTTTGAATATTACTTTTTTGTATGTATGTATGTATGTATGTATGTATGTATGTATACATAGGCATGCTGAGCCTGGAGTAGGCTAATGGGTTCATTTTTGGTTGTCTTGTGATGATTTCGTTCGAATCTGGGTGTGAATCAGGTTATGAAATGATCGACACCTTCTCCCTAATTCACGCAGATTACCTGTTCGACAAAATGCCTATAGGAACCCGCTGCAAGTTAATCCCTTTTTATGTCTAACCCGAAAGCACATTGGTCTGGAGTAAGTTACCTTTGTTGTTTTTTAAAGTCCTTTTAATCATCGACGTGTTTTTTCTGCATCGTCACCGTTCCCACAGTCAATCGGTGATGGTATTCTGGCAAGAAAAAATGACTTGGTGTCGATCCTTAGTGAAGTTCATGTTGCAACCTCTGTATCTTTATTGTCCCATTCGTACCTTGTGTATTTTTTTGCAAATGGATGATTGCATATGTGTGGACTTTCGGTGATGGACCGAGATAGGGAAGGTGGTGGTGTTCTGGCGAAGTATGAAAATGGGTGACGAGGACAGGGGATACTTTCAGTATGATGTCTGCAAGCCATTGTTTTTTGAAGTTCGTTCATTTTTTGGTTAGTTCATAGATGCTCCAGGTTTAATTTAGACGAATGAAAGTGGGAGTTTTGGGTTATCGAAACCCGTCGGATACCCACAGTAAATTGGTTGCTCATCATGCCTGAAAGGATAGCTGATATGTTGACGTCGGCAAGGATAGGGAGCGCACTTTTGGAACGGCAGGAATACGCCGGAAGCTGGCACCACGAAGTGAATATGGAGGGAGATGAGGAAGAGCAAGGAGAGAGAGGAACATGACATGGCAAGATCCATCCGAAGGGAGATGGTGTTGGAGCAAAACGAGGAAATTACATCCGAAGGAAGAGAGGATGGCAGAGGATATGAATAACCTTTCGGAATGATTTGAACCCAAGCACTTATGGGAAGCGCTTGACTTGGTCTGCCGAAGACCAAGACTTTGGCGCACGAAACCGAGAAGAAAAGGAGGCATGTGGAAACGAGCCTTGAGCTGCCGGTTAATCGAGAAGATGACTCGGGAGCACGACTTGGACTAGTATTCCCATACCACAATTTCCACACGCAGCCCCGACCAATCAACCGAGCTTTGCCGAGCTCGTTCACGATTCGAGTGGATAACGCTTCATAAGGATCTTATAAACATAGTTGGCAGCGTTCTAGATAAGATAGACGCAAGCCCATCACCTAAGACTATAGAAACATAAGGGGATCGGAGCCTCAAAAATATCTGAGGCAGCAAAACTATCATATGGACAAGTTTCTCTAACTTGAGTTCTTCACCAAAAAATATACGGTGACTTGATAAGACTGTGTTTCTTATTTTAACATATTAGTACATGTATGCCTTAATCCTCCATTTAGACACAACATCATTTTCGAGTCTTGTACCCAATTCTATGATATTTGACATCCAAGAATGTCAAAAACCACATAAGATCTAGACGAAATAATTTAATGACTTACTTAGATTTTATTGTCAAATCGTTTTTTTGAGTTGATTTGATTGATGATATCGACATATCATCAGCCTAAACTGCAAGTTGTGTAAAATCAGTGGATCAAAAAAGCCGTGGCCAAATCGAATGGGAGCCATCTCTCGTGAATTACAATGATGATGACCCACGTTGGACCTTTAGCTAGGAACCAATAAGCAAAGCTTGCCATCTTTTCATGAAAGAAATTGCTCAAGCCTCCAGTGCTAAAAATAAAAACGCTTCATAGGCGCCAACTCCTCAAGAGAAAAATGATTATGATCGTAGCAATAATAGCAAGAAAAGAGAAAAGATATCTTTCTGAAAAGAAACCATCACTTCTTAATAATCGACCCCATTAAAAGTTGCAAGTTACAGCCAATTGACAAAAGTATCTTTTGAAATTTCATCCAAGCAAAAAACTTATCCATTCAAGTTGCTACATGCGAGTCCTTATACTTTATCAATCTCACAAGGACATTAATTTTAACTTAGGCCATCAAAGTAACTCACATATCTTGTCTATGGGATTCATAGTAAACTTTATGCAAACGGTCCTCATCCACCTATTGTATTAAGTTTTTGGATTGAACACTGAATAAGATATCAAGTCAGGCTCTGCTCTCGTTTATTTCGGGTGCACCATCCTCATTTGTCAAATTCTATGTGTGGTTCCGAATGAAAATTCTTTGCAAGAGGGGTGCTAAAGTAACCATTTCATGTGTCTACGAATTTATATTCTCTTTATATATATGTGCATGATTTTGATTTATTTATTAATTTAAGCTTTTATATTGAACCTTTTGCACGGCATATGCAAATAAGAGTGGCTACCCTTCAAATTTTTGAAAAAGTATCGCTTAAGAAATTGACAAACCTAATTATATAATTTTCTAGTTCTAAAAGCTGCCGAAACATCAAAGTATGCCAGAAATCAAATCACCACGCAACCAGGAAGTGACAAGCATTGAGAAACGCAATCGTGGCGATTGGCGAACAAATTGCGGAAACCATTTTCCAAAGAAAGACGGAAAATAAACAGACACGAACCTCGTTCTTCTTTACCTTCGCAAGGCGAAGCGTCCGCGTGAATCGACCGGTCCTTGCAGTAGCACTGCACGTGCTCCGTCTGGTTGAACGCGCACCACCCACCAGAGTGCTCGCAAGCATTGCACTCCTTCGCTGCCGCCCAGCCAAGCACGAACCTCTCGCTCATCGCCTTGGTGAACTCATCCACCACATTCGCCGCCGTCACCTCCATCATATCTTCAAATGATTACTGTGTGTTATCGAAACCATCGGAGAAAAATGAAGCCCCAAGTAGGTAGTTTGTCATCCTAAGTCGGGCTCCCACTTTGGCTTTAGGATATTAAGCAGTCAATTAGGATGCGTTTGGTTCAACATTTGCAATGGGCTTTGAGTCCAATGCAAATGCTAAAAGCCTAAAACTACTTAGAGAAATACAATTGTGTTTGGTAAAATTTTTTTGCAAATGAACTTTGAATTGAATATGCGTTCAATAAAAAAAAACTTTCGTAATGGGTTTTGATGGATATAATAAGTATATATATAAATTGACCTAAACCCTTCGCCGGTCCAGCAAAGGGCTATGGCCATTAGCGGCCCTCAGTTGGGTCACGCGACCCTCGTCGGAGGTCATGCGACCTCCACCGATGGCCACCAGGGCCAAATCTGGCTCGTCAGTGGCCGTAACCCTTCTCCAGACCAACGGCCGTCCGGCGAAGGGCTACCTCATTTTTCAATTAAAAAGAATAATATTCAAGGGTAAAATCAAAAATATGAAAAATCAGTAAGAGTAGTTTTGGAAGGAAAAAAATGATTTGAGCATTCGAGGATGCTAAGCTTTTAACTGAAAGCTAGTTTCAAAGTTGAACCAAACGCACTTTTAGTCCCCCTCAAGTTTCTCTTAGGTTACGACATTTTTACATTACCTATCTATTATTGGAGGTGAATCCTAAATTTAACTAAACTATTTAATGTTATTTATTTTATTTCTTGAAGTGATTTTTCTAAGCTATTATTTTCATTATTTATCTTCTTTCTTCTCTTTTTTTTTTTAATTATATTTCTCAAACTAAATAAATTTTTATTCATTCAATCTAATAAGCTAAATTAATCCTAACATATTACACTTAACTAAGAACCCACAATCTAATTGAAAATAAACGTGCAAATCAACAATCAATCAAGTAATTGCACAAATTACTCTAAAAGAACAAGAAAAGAATATTCCTTATTATGTGAATTCTAATGTAGTGAAACTAAACTAAATCTAATACTAATACCCAACAATCTACTCAAAGCCTATTTTTTCTAACCAATTTTCCAATTTTTTGTTTTTGGTTTTATTTAATTACTATTATTTTTTATTGAATGCCGCTATATGAGTGAATTGTCAAAACATCCGAGTGGGCGTACTTGTAATGATCAAGGGCATGGAAGGCTTATTCATTTGCTGTAGGTATGGATTCAGGACGTCTTACGCTTAATAAATTGCCTGGTATTAATCAATTGATTCTAGCTTTCTTCATGCTCCAACCACTCAACTTTGGCACCGCGATACTCTGAACCCCACTAATAAAGACAAGCATAGGGCCGTTCTAAAGAATCACTGACTCATATTTTAACTCAAAATTATAGAAGTCGGTCATGGATAAGTTAGCTTAAAATTAAGATATAAATGAAAATGATGTTAAAGTAATAATTTCACTTTAATTGGATCTAAATAAGTTTTAAAATGACCTCTTTTTTTGGGTCAGAAACAGAGAATAATGACACAAATAATCTCTAAACTTTGACCAAATATGTAATTTGATCCATAAACTTTTAATTTATTCAATGTGATTCTTGAATTTTTAATTTGTTCAATATAGTCCCCGAACTTTTTATACATGTTCAATATAATACTTAAACTATATAAAAATGTTTAATGCAATCCTTCCAATATAGCCTCGAACTATATAAAAATATTCAATTAAGTATTTCCATTAATTCATGATTAGAGACTACATTAAATATTTTCATACAATTCATAGATCATATTAAATATTTACCAAAAATTCATGGACTATATTGAACAAATTCAAAGTTTAGAGGCCACATTGGGCTAAAGTTCTAGGACTACATTAAACAAATTAAAATTTTAGTAACCAAATTGCATATTAGACCAAAGTGCAAGGATTCTTTTGTATCATTTTCTCTAGAAAAAATGAACCATGTAACCCATTTAGAATTGACCAATTCCCTAAAAAACCTCAAATTTTAGGTCAAATCCCAAATTTGTCCTGAATTTTATTTTATTCAAAAAGAACCCCAAACTTTAGATGTAGTCTCAAATCTATCTAAAAATTTTCTTTTGTCTTAGTAAAAACCCTTAAATCTATCACGCATTTTGTTTTGTCTAAAAAAGTATAAACTTGTAATCTATTTTCAAATCTACCCCAATGTCCAATCCCAACTTAACGTGGCATTTCCACGTCAAAAATAAATACACATCAGCAAGACAACATAAAAAATTATCTTCAAAATAAAATCATTCTAAGATTAAAGAGAGAGACAGAGAGAGAGTTAAGGACAACTAACCACAACTTTTGAACAGGAAACTAATATGGGCAAATTTAGGATTAGAGTAAAAATTGATAATTTTCTTTTGAAAAAAAAATTGTGGTAGATTTGAGATTGGACTTAAAGTTTGAGATTTTTATAAGAAAAAAGTTTGGGTAGATTTGGAATTAAACTTAAAATTTAGGATTTTTTTTAGAGAAAAAATTCAGGATAAATTCGAGAGTGGATGTAAAATTTAGAGCTTTTAAGGAATTAGCCCCATTTAGAACTCATTTCTCCGAGTCTCTTGGCGCTCCCTCATCGCTCTCCCTTCGTCAGGTCGAACCGAGCCCTGGACACCTCCGGTTCGCGCCTCAGCCTCTCGTTTGGCTCTTCGAGCTCTTCGATTCGCCTTACCGACTTGGTGATCTCAGAGTTCTTGAATACAATCACGTCCTCCAGCACCAGGACGAGAGACGCCGTCGCTCGGACGAGCTTGTGCTCGAGGAGCTCGGAGATGTCCGGTGGGCGGGGCTAAACCTGGTCGGAGGAGTGCGGGAGGTAGGCGCTGAAGGAGCGGCCGAATGCCGCCTTCTGGAAGAGATCTTGGGCAGCTGGGCAACGGGGGCTTTGGTTGCGGCAGCGGCGGAGTCTCAGGCTTCGGCTTGTTTGTTTCGCCGGTGGGTACTTCGTTCTTTATAGGTATGACGAAGGTGGGTACGTCTTCCTCCCTTCTTGTGTTATGCGTACTCATGGATCAAGAAAGCAGCAAGATGCTCCGAAGAATGTGTCCAAGGAACATATGCATAATGTGAAGTCTCTTTCGTTTTTTGCTTGTGTTAGCAGTGTTTTCCATGGATTAACCCAGTATCTGTATGCCTAACGTGGTATCAGAATTGGGGCATTGTATTCAACATCATTAAGCTGGATTTGGCTACTGCCAATCTAATCCAAAAAAACGTCGACACAATTTGTCTGAGTAAATGCGATAACATGATTAGCAGCATAGAGTATACACTCTCTGCATATTTAAACACATTATTTCTGTGACTCTGTCTACTAATCAGGCTAACACCTTGCTCCCTAAGCTTTTTGTGGCAAACGTTAATTTCAGTATGGGAAGAATAACAAAGTTCTTTTACCAAACTATAGGCAAATGCACTATTTGGTAAGGTACATGGGAGTACCTAGTGGTGTATCTGTTTCACGATATGGTGGCTGGTGATAAATTTGCTTCTTCTGTTGTGTGGTGGAATGGACTAAGAATGTCATGCACTTCTTCTTTATGCATTAGTCTCGGTACTTGTCTGCAGGCCAATTCTAAGGTTGTCTGTTGCACTCTAATGCCTTGTTTGTTTCCTTTTAATTTGTCTGACCTTTTCACTTATCCGTAAGCAGGCCCTGGACACACATGGAAGTACCAAATGGAGGGTTAATTGAAGAGTGCGTGCTGCAGTGGAGAGCCTCTGGGCTCAAGGTTGAACTGTTGGGGTTTGGTTGAGACATGATGTGCGCCCATCCAAGAGTCATTCTCATAACAAACTATGGTTCTTTGTTTGCAAATTGTGTTTATCCAACTTGATTGCTGAAGATTCAGATCTGTAATGGCATTATTATAGTTGTGTATGACCAGTATATTGTTGATGTTCTATATCTAGGTACCTTCTGTTCAGGAAAAAGTTGACTTGACTCAATGATATCCTACTGCAATGACTTCTAAGTATAACATGATTTAAGTAGAGTTCTCAATCATTTCTTGATCTGATTCTATGTAGAGTGACTTATCTGAAACAGGAAACAGGAAAGAATTATTTATCTGAAACAGGAAACGGGAAAGAATTATTTCCAACTAGTGTTGGAAGAATAGGTTTTGACTATCACTGCTCATTTGTTTTAATTTTAGTTGCCATGCAGAAGCTTGCTGGTTTTGGTTTGATGTGGTCACTCTGTTGTTCTGGTCATTACTTTCGTACTACATTTTGCAGGATTCATTCCAATCTCTCTTTTATTCCAGCTTCCTTTGCCAAATAAGGATGTTTCCTAAGATGGTGATTCAATTGATTCTAAATGGAGCACTAGTAGCTAATGGCCTCTCAACTAGTCAAGTAAACTGCAAGTTTGCCACTGCAGTGTAAGATTGTTTTCTCAATTGAGGAAGAACTTACTGCTAAAATCGAGTCAATCAGCCTAGTGGAATTTGCCCCAAAACTGTAAAGATTGAGGCTTCTTCCTTGCTTACTGGGCTTATTCTTGCCAATCTTCAAATCGCAATTGTGGGAACTTTTTTCTTGGAAATGTCTTCTCAATATCATTGTCAATGAATAATGTTAATTGATGTTTCCTGAACTTGTTTGTAAAAGAAAAAACTTCGAGTTTGGTGCGTTTTGGTCAAGACCTTTTGCTATTGGATTTGCTGGGTTTGCTAACTTGGTAGAAATACAAGGCCAGGAGGGCTCAATGCTTTACTATTTTTTTTTTTTTTGACTTTGCTCGTGAACCCATTTCTTGATTTATGGACTGCTCAAAACCTGTCTATAATTAACCAAAACTAAAATCAGAACCTATTTCATAATTTATGGTTAGCTTATCAAACTTGCCTTTATCAAGAGCTCAAAGTGAAATTTGATGTGAAATTTTTATCCAAGTAACATATACACATGAAGAGCTTAAAGTGAGTTATATAGGTGGGTACAGGTTTTCCTTGATTGAGTAAAATCTTAATGTGTTTTTGTAATAGGGGTCGGGTCAAGTACATGTACAAGTCAAGTCGAGTATGAGTTATTAAATTTACATTGCATGAAAATGAGTCAAACAGGTTAAATGGGTCAATATAGGTCAGATCATTTTCAATCCAACCCACCCATTTGATGGCCCTAGGCATGCACTTGGGTTCCATCTTCCACAACCAATACAGGGTAAACCTACCTGCAGTGCAGCTCTTCCCTCGACTACCAAACTGAAGGAAACGGATTCCCGAACACAAATATCGAACTAATCGAATATCAATCAATACAAATGCGGAAAAGGCCCAAGGACACGTATAATACCGATCAGAAAGCATATCACTTAAATGGACATACCTTATTAGCCACGGATTAAATTCTTCCTTTGCAATGACGAGAGTTCTTGATTTTGGGGCAAAAAATCTACACTTGAGAGAACTATTTCCTTCTATTCTTGTGTGGGAGATATCTCAACGTTTGAGTTAGTTTTACTGTTAACTTCCCCCACAACTTTTATATTCTCTACAAAGAAAAATAACTATCTCTCTCATGGGCCCTTTCAAATGGGCTGGGTTTAGCCCAACATGGGCGGCCCATAATTAATAGCTAAACTCATCATCTCCCACTCGCACATGGTGGGCTAAACATAACTCTCTTAATTTTGCAAAGTTCATACAAGAAAATAATCCGTGCGACCAGAATACTTTGAGAGCTCATTACCATGCATCTGTTAGGAGTACATAGTAGCTCAAGTTGGGCATGATGTTTTCGAGTAGATATAGTATGCAGTACCCTAGATCAATTAATCACATTTACATCTCTCTTGATCTCTTTGCATTTATTATATATTGTATTCACAATTATGAACTAATCACAATTGGTCGACCAGTGAATACAAACAGAATATGACATCAATAACAAATTGATCTTCCTCTTTCCTTAAAACTCTCAATTTCAATTCAACTTGCTATTCTAGAAATGTCCCGTTAGATCGAATCAATACGTAATCATCGGCAACATTCTAAGATAGCAAACATTAAATAGAAATCTTGAGAATAAGTAAGAGTCATGAGGGCACTTAAATTGAGGAACTCTTTTCCTCAAGAGTCTCACACGGCTTATAAGTTGAGATCAAAACTTTTGCCACTCTTATTGGTCGTCTTATGCATACGTAGGATGAAATATGTATTATCGTATTAACTTCTTTCCCATAGAGCGTATGTCTTCACTTGAATACCATACAGATGATAGTTCAGACATACTTAATGTCTAAGTTGAGTTCACAAATCTACTATTTCAAGGAATCCATTAGAACTCACATCTAGCTCCAAAAACAGATAAAGTAAAATATGTAGGTTATTTTACTTTCGGACATAATAAATAGTATGTCCTCATTTTAACACTCAGTTAAATCGACATTTATATTTTAAGCTTGAGCTCTCAATTATCACTTAGATAATCAACTTAAAATTGTCTCATCTCCATTTTTCACATAGTAAATAGAGGCAATTACCCGTGTGAGTGGGCTAATATCTTATCTGTTCGACATACTTTTTCCAACATAATGCACTAAACATTGAGATGCATAAATGTTAAATAAAACTCATAGGCATTAATAATGATAGTAAATATCATCAACAATGAACATTTAGGGAAAAATACATCATTCAATACATCAACATCTACGTAGTCCCAGAGATTTTACATGACCATAAAAAACATCTCTAGGTATCGGCTTTGTCATAGGATCTGCTATCATTCTATGCGTATATATGTACTACAAGTTCACATCTTTTCGTGCAACCATATCATTAACAAAGTTATACTTGGTATCTATATGTTTAGTCTTAGCATGATATTTTGGATCCTTCATGTATGCTATCGCTGTTTGGCTATCACAGTTAACCAATAATGAGTTTGCAGCATTCTCAATGACACCTAAATGATCCAAAAATCTCTTAAGCCAAACACCCTCTTGTACAGCTGCTGATAATGCCACAAACTCGGCTTCCATCGTGGACAAGGCTATACACGTTTGCTTCTTACTACTCCAAGATATGGTGCCATTGTTTAGTAAGAAAACAAATCCGGAGGTAGATTTCCTTTCATCTAAATCTCCTCCCCAATCAGCATCTGAGTAGCCTTCAAGCCGCAGATCCTTTCCTTGATAACTCAGCATATAATCAACAGTTCCCTTCAAATACCTCAGTATTCTTTTGACGGATGTCCAATGTGCTTGACCTAGATTGGATTGGTATCTACTTACCATTCCAACTGCAAAACATATGTAAGGTCTTGTACACATCATGGCATACATTAAGCTTCCAACAGCACTAGCATAAGGAACACGTTGCATCTGTTCCTTCTCTTGTGGAGTCTTAGGACACAATCTATAGCTCAATGCTTCACCTTTTATAATAGGAGTATCTACGGGTTTACAATCCTGCATACGAAATCGTTCAAGAACCTTATTTATATAAGTTTCTTGCGAAAGAGACAATATTCTCTTCGAACGATTTCTTAAAATCTTAACTCCAAGAATATATGCAGCTTCACCCATGTCTTTCATCTCAAAGTTGGAAGATAGCCAACTTTTGACAGTATTGACAAACTCCAAATTACTTCCGGCAATCAGTATATCATCAACATATAATGATATAATCACAAATTGATCTTTAGACCTTTTGATATATACGCAATGATCCTCATCAATCATTGTAAAGTCATATGCCATTATGGCACTATGAAAACGTATTTACCATTGTCTCGATGACTGCTTAAGGCCATATATTGATCTCAAAAGTCGACATACCTTTTGCTCATGACCTTTTAAAATGAAACCATTAGGTTGTTCCATATAAATCTCTTCTTCTAATTCTCCATTGAGAAAAGCAGTCTTAACATCCATTTAATGTAGTTCAAGATCCATACTTGCCACTATTGCAAGAATAAGGCGAATTGAGGTAAATCTCACCACAGGAGAAAATGTTTCCTCATAATCAATTCCTTCTTGTTGATTATATCCTTTCGCCACAAGGCGAGCCTTATATCTTTCTATTGAGCCATTAGCTTTGCGCTTTAGTTTGAGAACCCATTTGTTCCCAATGACTTTGCGTCCTTTTGGAAGATCAACCAGTTCCCAAACATGGTTCGACTTCATTGACTCCATTTCTTCTTCCATTGCATGCATCCATTTTTCCTTATCAGGGCAATTTAGAGCCTCATTTACATTCTTCGGCTCATCTTCATCTCGTGGAGCAACCATAAAATTTTCCCCTTCAATGTCAAAACGTCGACGGGGAATACTTTTGCGACTTGTTCGCCGTATGGGCAATTGTGCACTTTGCACATTGCTCTCCATTATGCTCCCACTTGGATCAGATAATGATGATATCATCCTTTTAGATGATTGCAATTGAGATTGATCCGAATTTAATTCTTCACTTCTTATATTGCTTCCACTTAGTATATTGCTTTATCTTGATCCAAGGTTTCAAATAGGGAGTAGTCCTCGCCTATTTCGCCCTTCTTAGGAAATCCATTCTCTAAGAATGTGACATCTCGTGATTCAAATTCAGTTATACTCCCACTTTCTTGCTCACCTATAAACACATACCCTTTCGAGTGTTCTGAGTATTTTATAAAAATACTCTTCTTACCTCTAGGACCCAATTTCCCAAACTTGTGAGATGGTTCATGTGTATAGGCAGCACAACCCCAAGGTTTGAGAAAACACAAATCCGGTTTTCTACCTGTCCATAACTCATATGGAGTGGAAGTAACTGATTTAGAAGGCACACGATTAAGAACATAGGCAGCTGTTAACAAAGCGTCACCCCAAAAAGTGATGGTTAAGTTAGCTTGTGCCATCATGGACCTAACAATTTCCAATAGAGTTCTGTTTCTTCTTTCCGCAACACCATTTTGTTGAGGAGTATAGGGAATAGACAATTGTCTTTCTATTCCTTTTTCATCACACAAATTTCTGAACTCATCAGATAGATATTCTTGACCTCAGTCAGATCTTAATGCTTTTATTTTCTTGTCTAATTGATTTTCTACTAAGCTCATAAACTTTTTGAAGCAACTAAAAGTCTCAGATTTATGAGAAATCAAATAGACGTGTCCAAACCGAGTATAATCATCAATAAACGTGATGAAATAAACAGCTTCATGCCTTGCTCTCACATTCATTGGACCACAAATGTCAGAATGGATTAATTGCAAAGGAAATTCAGCTCTTGTCCCCTTTCCAAATGGTTTCCTTGTTGTTTTCCCAACTATGCAATGCTCACAAGTGGGCAAATCAACTTTTTCGATATTGCCCAATAAGCCCTTTTTGGCTAATCTATTCATTCGTTGTTGGCCTATATGACCAAGTCTAGCATGCCATACATTCACATCATTATCACATGAATTAGAAGACGTGAAGAGGGAATAACAAACATTAACATTACTAGAGTCAACATCCAGCACAATAAAACCATCTAGAAAGTAACCACAACCATAATAACTCGTTCCTAAAAACAAGTCCACACCACTATTATGGAAGTTCAAATTAAAACCAAACTTAACCAACACTAACACAGACACCAAATTCCAACGAATCTCCGGAGCATATAATACATCATGTAAGAATAAAGTGCGTCCACCACGCATGTTTAATTGACAAGTGCCAATCCCTCTTACTTCAGCTCTGGAGTTGTTCCCTACATAGATCCATTTCATTCCAGTTGGAATTCGTCGGAACTCCATGAAGGCACCTCTGTCCTTCGCTACATGGTATGTGGCTCCCGAATCTACGATCCACAAAGGATCAGATTCAGTTAAAAGTACAGAACTTGATACAAAACAGAGTTCTCAAGAATACAATGAGTGTTTACCTTCTTTGGCTCGCTACAGTTGCGAGCATAGTGACCTTTCTTGCCATAATTGTAACACTTTACCCTTGACATTCTCTTCATACGAGGACGGTTTCCTCTCTCACGTTGGTCAATTCTTGGTTTCTTCCCTGAAGAGCTCACTCCTTTGCCTTTCCACCTTTTGAATGAGTCAGGATGCTTATGCTTGGAGCACGAAGCTCCTTGTGAGCTAGAACCTGCATAATAAATATCAGTTTCTGGCTTTGTCGCCAAGAGGCGATCCTCTTCTAGCTCAAGATGGCATACTGCATCCTCAAAGGTTTTGATGTTCTCATTGTGGGTCAGGTGCACCTTCATATGCTCCCAACTTTGAGGCAAGGAACGAATCACTGCTTGTACTTGTTGTTCATCAGTCATAATGTGGCCAGCATCCTTCAGCTCATTTATCATGTTTGACATCTTCCTTGAGTATAGTTTCATGGACTGACCATGAGGCTTCTTGTATGAGTCAAACCTTATAGTGAGCTGTCTCAGCTTGGTCACCGATGTATGACCAAATCTTGCTGCTAGTGCTTCCCACATCTCTTTGGCATTATCAAAACGCCTAAACTCCTGCATGACATCATTCTCCATGCTACTCAGCAACGTGATGCGAGCAAGAGAGTTCTATCTTTTCCATGCAACAAATGCATCCTTATCTCTTTTGTGTTGTGCAGTGTTCCCATCTTCAGGCTCTTCCATAACCAGGTTAAGAGCTTCAAGAGCCTCTTGCTCTTCTAGCACATACTGGATTTTCATATGCCATATTTCATAATTATCACCGTTGAGCTTCTCTCCTTTGTTCAATTCAGCGACTATACTCTTAGTTGCTGAAGCCATTGGATCTGAACATATCAGACACACATGCACGAAACATTAATGCCTATCATTTATGCATCGATCTTACATAGACTAATCATATTAATAAATAATTTCAAATAAGACTTCAGAATCAAAAGGTCACTATTGTTTCCAATCATCATCTAAGAACCTTAATTGAAATTATCATTAATATAACCTTCCATGCAAAAATAAGTCATTTGAAGCTACTTAAACTTCGAGGTGCGGACCTCTGGAGTGCCAAAACTTGGCACAAATGAGTACTTTGGTGCCAAAACTTACAAATGGTACACTTAAGTGCCAAAATCGGAGCAAAAGGGATCACTTAAGTGCCAACGGCGAAAAATTCCGGCCAAATTGCTACGTGTCCATTTTCCGACGAGTTAATTTGCTGACGTGGCATTTTTTTAAAATAAAAAATCCACGTGGCATTTTTTCAAAATAAAAAATCCACGTGGCAAATTTTTTTAAAAAAATTGTCCACGTCAGATTTTTAAAAAATTAAAATTGATTTTATTTAAAAAAAAAAAAAAAAAGGGAGGAGGGATCGGCGAGGGCTGTGCAGCCCTCGCCGCCGCCGCCGCCGTCGCCGCCCCACCTCGCAGGGAAGGGCCGGCGAGGGTGGGCGAGGGTCGGCCGGGGTCGCCGGGCCCCGGCGAGGGCCTGCGCGCCCTCGCCCAGATCTGGGGCGAGGGTCGCGACCCTCCCCCAGATCCGGCGAGGGTCGCCGGCCCTCGCCCAGCCGGGCCAAGGGCCGTCGGCCGCCCAGGCGCCGGTCTGGGCGGCCGACGGCCCTTGGCACGGCTGGGCGAGGGCGGGCGACCCTCGCCGGATCTGGGGGAGGGTCGCGACCCTCGCCCCAGATCTGGGCGACGACGCGCAGGCCCTCGCCGGGGGCCGGCCGGGGTCGCCGGCCACTGGCCGGGGCCCGGCGACCCCGGCCGACCCTCGCCCACCCTCGTCGGCCCTTCCCGGCGAGGTGGGGCGGTGACGGCGGCGGCGGCGAGGGCTGCACAGCCCTCGCCGATCCCCTCTTCCCAACCCTTTTTTTTTTTTATATATAAATAAAATCGATTTTATAATAAAATATATTTTATAATTATTTAATATTTTATAATTAATAATATTTAAAATCCACGTCAGCCAAAACGACGTCGTTTTGGCTGATTTTTGGCCGATTCAATTTCCGGCGAGCCACGTAGGCAAGAATATTAATAAAAAATTGCCACATAGGATTTCCGGCTGAGCTCCGATGACTTGGCACTCAAGTGATCCATTTATTTTGAAAAGTGGCACTTAAGTGTACCATTTGTAACTTTTGGCACTTAAGTGATCCTTTGTGCCAAGTTTTGGCACTCCCGCTGTACTTTTGCCCTTAAACTTCTATAACTACCTACAAGAATTAATAGTAATAAAAAGCAATTGACATTGAACATCCATTAATGAAAAAACATTCTTACATAACGTAACTAATACATTAGAAGTCACAACATCAACATGGAAGAAACTATTTACAGAACGTAACTAATACATTAGAACATCCTAAACAAACATAACTTCAAACACTCAATAAAACAACCTATGAACAAGGAAAGACTCATAAAAACGCTTTGAAAGCTAGAGTTTCTTATTTGGCACCCATGGAAAGACAGAGGGAAAACCCCTAGGGTTTCTCCTACGCACATTCATTCCCCACCTAGTCGTATTCATCCCTAAGGTCGAAGTCATCGAGGCCTCAATCTTAAAGTATTCCCTCACAAAAGCCACTACAAGTTTTTTGTAATCCGGAACCACATTGACATCCCATAGGCGATTGAACACCACTTGCCAAGACGATGGAAGAGTGTTAATCATGGATCGCACCATCTCAAAAGCTGGCATGGGATAACCCTTCCAAATTATTTTCTGTATTTTCTTATTGACCTTGCGCACGTGTACCCTTATATCACCACTTTCCCATCGATAATTAGCCAACTCAGCTATCAATCTTTGAAGTCTCCTCTTTTGTCTTCTTGAAAATGTGCGAATAGGTGTACGCATGCAAATGGGAGGCATTGTTCCTGCAACAAATGCAGAACATAAGGGACTACACATAATCCATAGTGAATTTTTTTTTTTGGTCAACTATGGTCAACGTAGGTCAATGACGGTCAACTAAAGTCAACGGTCAACGCATGTCAACGACGGTCAATGGTCAACGGATGACCGGGTCAAGTCAATGGGTCACGGGTCGGGTCTTGGGTCGGACAAACCGACTCCCGAACAGCAGGATGACGTCAGCCACGCACGCGTTCACCGCACGCGCAAGCGGTTACCCGCACGCGTGCAGCGCACGTGCCTGGGAAAAATTGCCTCGGTGCATACGTTGCACGCGTCGACAACGACAGCCACTTCTGTCCGCGCGTGGCGGCGCGTCTGGCGACCTCCGACGGCGTGCCACCACTCGTTTTCCTCGTCTCGACGAGAACTACGGCCTCGTGTATTCAAAAACTAATTTTGACATACGAAAAGTCATAAAAGAGGAACGAACAGTGCCGGTGTTGGGATTTATGCCCCCGATCACTCTTCGTCTAAACTTATTAGCCATAAAAAAATTATAAACTACAGTAATGATCAGCAACAGCAAACCTTGGCTCTGATACCAATGAAGGAAACGGATTCCCGAACACAAATATCGAACTAATCGAATATCAATCAATAAAAATGCGGAAACGGCCCAAGGACACGTATAATACCGATCAGAAAGCATATCACTTAAATGGACATACCTTATTAGCCACGGATTAAATTCTTCCTTTGCAATAACGAGAGTTCTTGATTTTGGGGCAAAATATCTACACTTGAGAGAACTATTTCCTTTTGTTCTTGTGCGGGAGATATCTCAACGTTTGAGTTAGTTTAAACTGTTAACTTCCCCACAACTTTTATATTATCCACAAAGAAAAATAACTACCTCTCTCATGGGCCTTTTCAAATGAGCTGGGTTTACCCCAACATGGGCGGCCCATAATTAATAGCTAAACCCATCACTAAGGTATGAAGTGAGGTCGTCATCTGGGTAGACCAGGGGCACTCTCCAATTTTACTGTGAGTTACTGCCCCCGCCGGTGAAGAAGGTGGGAGAACCAAGTCACAGATTTTCTGGCTAAAAGGGTGCCACCTACCTCAAATTCGGCTGCTGTGCACCCGCCAACAACTGGAATAGCGTTGTCACTATTGAGGTATCCATTAGCGATGTATCCGTCGATGGGACACTCGCTAGGGGCATATCAACCGGTGGATTTCCCCTAGGCGACATGGGGATGTCCACCCAACGCTACCCCCAATTATGGTTATTTGCTGCTTGTGGGAAAGATACACTTTACCAAAGGTATCTTGATAAAGATCCAACTGTTGGACCACTTGAATAAGACACCAATGCCTTATGCAACAAATGCTGCACCACCACATGGTTATCTGCCGTTGGCATTGGGAGTGTGCAACCAGACCAGGTTTTCCCTAGAACCAGACCGGACCACTCAAAAATAGGGTCGAGAACCAGTTTTCGAGGAAATTGGTCTAAAAAATGGTTTCAGTTTTTGGAAATCGGTTCGAGAACGAGTTCCAAGCATAAGCCCACTTGAAACAGGTTTTCTTAAAAAAAAAAAAATTAAAAACCCACCCTAAGTAAAGAAAAAAAAAAAAAACCTCTCTTAGAACAAGTTGTCGTTGGGAGAGTAGAAGCCAAGCTCCCTTGTTCCGGCGAGAGGAGGAGGCAAGGGAGGAGATGGGGCAAGAGGAGTAGGTGGAGGGAGCAACTAGATCTGGAGCAGAGGTGGGGGGAAGTAGTGGCGATGAGGTTGGGTAGTGGACGAGGCCGGGCGTAGGTTGAGGTTGGAGGAGATGGCTACACGGTGGCCAAACCAAGTCTGTTTAAACCAAACCAAATATGGATTGGAGACGAGGTCAAGGCCATACCATATCTGAAAGCTAGGCTACTTAGGAGGTAAGGCGGAGGCGGAGGTGGGAGGAGGAGGTTGGGCAGTCAGACCACCAGATTTGGATTAGAGATGGGGTTAGGGCTTAACTAGATCTGGAAGCTAGGCTATAGAGGAGGCAGGGCGGAGGTGGAGGTGGGAGGAGGATGCTGGGTAGCTAGACCAAATCTAGTTAAACCAAACTAGATTTGGATCGGGCGGCGGAGGCGGTTGGGGAGATGGGAGGAGGGTGGAGGATGAGGGGTGACAAAAGAGGCAAGTTGAGCAAAGGCAAGTGGGCTACATGATATTGGCTCCCAATTTATCCCTAAGCGAGCGTCTTCTCGGCCCTAACGATTGCTTTAGTTCATTGCCGTCGATTGTTGCTTGTTGCTCGTGGCCTCTACTCACTGTTCAGCCATCATAACCAAACTCAGACTAGGCACTCACCATCGCGAGACAACTACCCAAAATAGGTTTCAATGGAAAACAAGGTAGACTATTCTCAAATCGGAAAAATAGGGTTGAGTCCAAAATATGGTTCGGTGCAAATAGGGTAGGGTATATGGTCCAAAAAAGGGGAAATCGATTATAACATGATCGGGTACAGATTTTAAGTATGGACCCATCCCACTTTGGACTTGATCACCCCTAGTTGGCATACATACATTCCCCCGATTGGATACGGGCATGTAGCCTCACAGCTGCATGCTAGTGGGAACCTTGTGTAGAGATTGATGAGTGGGGTCATCATTGACGCGATATTGAATAGGTTGGATTCAGTTAATAATGCCGAATACAATGATGGGTTTTTCCCTATTGCCTAGTGTTAAGAATAAGAGCACATGATTAGTTCAAATTCAAACTTTAATTATCACTATATATTCTTATTTCACGCAGTTATTGATATAATTATTACGGTAACGAACTAATTCAAAATATTTGAATTAGTCCATTCTTATCTCATTTAATTATTACTATAGTTAAAATTGTAACGGACTACTATAGCTATTACTGTAACGAACTAATTTAAAATTCAAAATATTTTGAATTAGTCCATGTAATTACTGTAGATAAACTCTATAAATACAAATACCATCCTAGAGTTGACGGATATAAGAAACTTATGCTCTAACTTAGAGTCTAAGTTTTTACATGGTATTAGAGCTCCTTGAAAATACCTCCGCTATTCTTTCTTTCTCTTCTTTTTTTTTACCTCTCCTATTTATGATGTCATTTCCCACCTCCACTCTGGCTGTGCAGCACCACCTTTGCCTTAAACTTTCTGTCAATAACTTTCTATTATGGAAACCCAGTTATTTCTATTGCTACATAGTTAATCCTTAATGGGGTACTTTGACAGTACCATTATCTGTCCCACTCCAACCATCATTTCTGTAGGCTCAACTACTACTATGCTGAACCTTGCATATGATGAATATATTTGTAAAGACCAACTTATTCTTAGTTAGATGATATCTTCTCCTTCATCTAATATCCTAACTTATATAGTTGGATTAACTACTACAGCTGATGTTTGGAAGGCTCTACAAACTGCCTTTGGATCTCTATCGCATACAAGCATTCTTTAGCTTCATAAGCAACTTTAGAATACATCCAAAGGTGACAAATCTGTCTCAACTTATCTCCATGAGGTAAAGTACATTTTAGATTAATTAGTTGCTGCCAATCGCCCTTTAGGGAATGAAGATTTAAATGCCATTATCTTCAGTAATCTTGGTTTTGATTTTTCTAACATTATTGCTGCCTTGGCTACAAAACCTGATATGATTACCTTTCTTGAACTCCGTCAATTGCTCCTCAATCATAAGCTCCAAATAAAGTCTATCACATTGCTTATAGAGGCAAATGGTACAACTTACACCCCTTCATCATCCACCCCTACCACTCAATCACAATTGATTTCCAAATTCAAACTATCTACCACCCAAAACCCTAACTATTGTTGGCAAGGCAATCGACGCAATTATGAAACCCAGGCAATCGGTCAAAAAATAGGAAAGACGGATGTCAAATTTGTTAGAAATATAACCATACGACTACAAGATGTTATTTCGAGTGTTCACAGTCTAACAACAATGCACCTCAATCCACTACTAATACGGCTGGGATTCTTCTTACCCTATCGCAGTAAGACTAGTTTCTAGATAGTAAAGCTACTCACCATGTGACGTCAAATATCGCTAATCTACATATCTCTATACCACATAATGGTAATGAAACTCTCCTTGTAGGTAGTGGAGTAGGTTTAGACATTGTTAATGTCGGTTCTTCCACTCTTAAATCCCCTATTAACAAATATTTCAATTTCTCAAATATCCTTCATGTCCCTACCATTAAACAAATTTTTTTTTTCATACACAATTTTACACGTGATAACAACTACTTTGTTGAGTTTCATTAATTCCCCTTTATTGTGAAGGATTTGAAGACCAGAACACCACCACTTCAAGGTTCACTTAAGGATGGACTATACCAGCTATCAAGTCTTCATACCACATCTCCATCTGCCAATGTCATCTCACTTGATACTTTTGCCGTTGCCATTGCTTGGCACGCTTGAATGGGTCATCCCCAGCGAAGCAAAGTTTGCTCTTTGATTCATTCAAATAATTTGCCATGTTCTACATTTGATTTCAACAAATGTGCTTTCTGTTTGTTAAGCAAATCTCGTAAAACCTCCTACGCCCCACTCATAGCATTAGTAAAGCACCTCTTGATTTAATTTTTATTGATGCATGGACTAGCTCCAATTGATTCCGTTTCCAGTTATAAGTATTATGTTGTATTTGTTGATGTTTTTTCCAAAAATACTTGGTACTGTCCTAAATCAGTCTTTGGTCCCTTCCATTTTCCAAAAAGTCAAAACAATGGCTAAGAAACAATTTGAAAAATCCATCAACGCCGTATAGGCTGATTAGGGTTGGAAATACAAAAACCCAAATAATTTTTTTTTTTTCAAAATATGGAATTCTCCATTATGGAGCATCTCCACACACTCATGAGCAAAATGGAGTAGGTGAGGGAAAAATTTGTCAAATTGTTGATATTGGTTGTACATTATTGGCCCATGCATCTCTTCCTCTTATGTATTGACCTTACGCTTATGAAACCACGATTTACTTATTAACTACCCACACTACTCTTAAACAAAATTCACTTTTTTAAACACTTTTCCATCAACAACCGAATTACAAGTTTTTGAAAATATTTGGTTGTGTTGTTTTCCCTTTATTAAGGCCATACAATATGCATAAGCTACGTTTGGTAATCCAAATTTCTAGCCAGGATAAGACATAATATGAAATTTAGGAATTTCACTATATCATATTAACTATTTGATGATTGCAGTAGTAAAATTGAATATATTCACATCATATCATGTATATTGTTCAGTATAAACGGTATATTAGTATAAATGAAACAAAAATTTACAAATGAAGATGGTAAAATATGTCACAACACTTTCGCCTACTTTTTTTAATTTGCTTTTTTATTTTATTTTCCTCACTTTCTAAAATTTATTTCCTTTTATTTCTTTTTTCCCCTTCCATCATTCTCTAATAAAATTTTATTAAATAGCAAATTTTACTAATATACCTAAAGTATGAAATAAATATAATTATATAATTATATGTATATATTGGATTTATATTATAAAATAGAATTAAATTCGAATATATAAATTAAAATAAGATTAAATTAAAATAACTAAATTGTTATTTTTTTTTATTTTGAATTTCTTATATTAGAATTGAAATATTATTTATAAATTTAAATTTTTGTTAACTTAAGAAATTTGTTAATTAAGAAAAATAACATTCCTATTATAGATGTTAAAAACTCTATCTACTTTTATCCCACTTTTCTTATGGGATAATTTATTAATCTCGCTTATATCCCATTTATATCCGACTTTATCCTGTCTTGAGCATGAACCAAACCTAGGATAAGATAAATTTGACCATATCTTGAATTTTATCCTAACTATCAAATGCAGCTATAATGATTAAGTGTACTAATGAGAAGCAAATGTTCGAGGAGTTATTTATTTCATACGAGCAAAGCTTCCTCGGATCACTGCACAACAAGTTTCAATTCAAAGAAGTGAGATTTACGACATGAAAGAAGAACATCTTATTTCACACGAGGAAATTAAAAAATAAATAATGAGAAGTAAATCAGAGACTCACGGAATCTTGAGAATTCTGAACTGGGCAAGATGTTTGCGGATTGTATCGATTAGTCTGTTGCAAATTAGGTTGTCCAATAGAAAAAAAAGAAAAAAAAAAATCATGCTGTAGACTAGTCGCGACTGAAAAAGCGTTCCGTCATCCCTGACATTGGAGGCTATCAGGACAAGGATTGAGGTTATTTGATAAATGCGTGGAGTAATTAACTAATTTAATGTGCTAAATTTAGCCCACTTGCTTTGCCTGGGGCAAAATATTTTCTTGATTTGACGGTTGTTGCAAGAAAAGATATGAATTATCGATATTCAGGACGAATCATCGATATCATATGATTTTTCTCTAGTCTCCTGTCCTTGGCTCTTACCTTTTTCATTTTCTTTTGGGGGTTGAAACCCTAATTTTTCATATCACCTCATTCAATTTTCCTCTAACAGACCAAATATTTTTTTCCCTCTCACGTACAAATTTCAGGAGCTTGGAATGTTTCGGATCAACCTGCACGTTGCCTTCAGAGGCGCGTACTGCTTCTTAGAGATGTATTTGGGAATACCTTAATGCATTTGATATATGGCCCCAAAAATAATTAAGGTATTGTATATTTTTGCTAGCGAGGTATTCAATAATATGTGCATTGAATTGTTCAATGGTGAATCGAATTTTTCCTTTTTGGCCTCTTCAGTGTGTGTTTGGCAACTTGCCAATTTTTCTATTCTTTTGCTCTTTTGTTTCCTAGAATAGGGAAAAAAAGAAATCCATTCGGTAATGTCTTCTAATGTTTCTATTCCTCATAATAAAAAGTTGTTCCAGAAAATAGATTTAGAATAGAAATGAAAAGTAAAAAAAAGTAACTTCATATTCTTAAGAATAATTTCTAGAAAATTATTTCTTGGATCACCGTTACTCACGACTGCTGCTGATCGTTGTTTGCCGCTTGCCGCCCCTAACCCTGCCTCCAGTTACAAGCTGCCGCCGGTCATCACTAGCCGCCAGCATTATTGTAAAAAAAAGGAACAAAAATTTTGTTAGTCAATACCAAATACATTTCTAATCTTTTTCTATTCTAAGAATATAAAATTTTTGCAGTTACCAAATGCGTTGTTTTATTAAGAAATTGTTTCAAGGAGTAAAAATAGAAAATGATTATTTCTCAAAAGAAATTGTTCATAAAAACTGAAATGTTACCAAACGCACATTTATTGACTAGAGAATGAGCACATATATTAGTCAATCTATTGACACCCCAAATGTGAAACTATCAAATATTAAATGATAATTATTCTCACTAATAATCATTTATAATGTGATTTAGCATGACCAAACTGGATGCCACAACAAGTGGTCTCGTGCTCAAAGTAGTCCAAAGTCGCTTAATAAATAGATTTCTCGGGGATTCTTGATACCTTTTTAACTTTATTGGCAAAGAAAGCCAGGTACATGTCAGCGCAATAAATAGTGTTCAAAAAATTGTCATTTTCTAATGGCAAAAAAAATAAAAAAACTATCCGGTTCTAATTGACATAGAGAAGAAAAAGGGCAGTAGGTCACACCAACATATTACCACAGAATAAAAAAATTTAAATCTTAATCGCTCAACAACATCAATCTCATCTTATTATGAGCACAATAAGAAATCTGACAAACTTTCTTCAAATAAACCAAACTAAACAAATCGACACAGAACTCAAACCGAACTTTCATCCTAAGTGAAAACAAATGCATATCCAATGAACTTAACTGACTCGTTTACCATCCAAAAAAGAGAAAAAGGAAACTGACTCTATCAAAACCAGCTGAAGAAAAACAAGAAAACTCGTTTACATATCAAAACCAGTATCCGGTGTCATTAGCTGATTCCACACATCCGATATCGCGTCTACGGCGACCCTGCTCATCACCTTCTGCACAAAGTTCCCGCCAGCATGCGGCGTTGGGGCTGCGTTCCCTTGTCCTGCCTGGGGATGCACGTTTGCCGGCGGCGGATAAAAACACGTGGGCACCGCGTTCGGCAGATTTGCCATCTGGAAGTACGGTGCTGCCCCGGGCATTGGTGATGGGTACTCGGCAGGTGGCGCTGGTGCAACTAGATAACCCCTGATTGTCCCGTCTGCGTTCATCACAGTCGGGGGCACCGACGGATGATTGGGCATGGCGTTAGGCTGATATGCCGTCTGAGGGTGCTGGGCTGCCACGTTCAAAGGTGGCATGTGGGTGGCAGCTGTATTCGAGGCAGGCGATGCTGCTGCAGGTGCATAACCGGTGACCGTCTCGTTTGCCAGGTGCGCCGATGGATAATTGGGCATGGCAATCGACTGGTATGCCGTCTGAGGGTACTGCGTTGCCACGGTCAAAGGTGGCATGTGTGCCGCAGCCGTATTTGAGGCAAGCGTTGCCACTGCAGCTGCATAACCCGCAACCGCTTCATTTGCCGGGTGCACGGCTGGATAATTGGGCGTGGCGTTCGGCTGATATGTTGTCTGAGGATACTGCGCTGCCACAGTCAAAGGTGGCATGTGCGCCGTCAATATTTGAGGCAGGCAGTACCACTGCATCTGCATAATCCTTGACAGGCTCATCCACTGGGGGCACCTCGACGGGGAACCGCCCGCTGAACTGGTAAGAAAATTTGACAACGGCCTCGGTCTCCTCAGACGAAAGCCTCACTTCGTGGCTCAGCACCTTCGGCTTCATGTTGCCGGCACTGCCATTCAAGAGCAGATACCCGACCGGCACATCAACCTCACCGACGTCCTTATCGGGGAAGAGGGTGCGCTTGGCCATGATCTTGAACTTGAGGCAGCCGGTGGGAACTGCGGCCTTGTCAACGGTGAAGACGAAGGTGTGGCCTGACCAGGGGTTCATGCTGCCTTTCTTGTGGACGGGGGTGTGCTGCTTCTGGTCGCCAGCGAGAGAGATGACGAGGTAGACATCGCGGGCCTTGAGGCCCATGACCGAGTTGATGGTTATCACCAGAGTACGGACCACCGTGTCTGTGCCTGAGGATGGTGTTGGAGACACCATGCCTGCGCTTGAGGATGGTTTTGGAGAATTTAAAGAGGTTTCGACTTTTGAGTAAGAGAGTGGGGGAGGAAGCAAAAGAAAACTGACCTAGAAGATCATAAAATGATTGCTTTCTTTAATGGAGAGAGAACCGAGAAGACGAGAAGCAGTGCGGAGAGAGAGAGAGTTGGGAATGGTTGAGACAGAAATGAGGGACGAGGGGCGACATAAATAGCGGAGTCAAGTTTTCTCGGCTGGGTCACGCTTCTCTCTATAATTGGCCAAGTCCATCAATCGGGGTAGAACCGGCAGTCGGCGGATGGACTTGCGCGTAAGCACAGCCAGCTAGCCTTCTCACTTCAGGTATGGAAACGGCCCGGTTTGACGAGGGCGGAGAGTGATCACCGGGGCCAAAAGGCCTGGACAAGGAGCAATTCTTAGTAGGCTTCTAGGATGGCGAAGGGACAAGAATGAACCAATCTACGCATCGAATAAGAGGAGAGCAATTTTGCAGTGTGTGTGAAAATTGGAATTAATTCACGGAGATGTATTTTAACGTAATGACAAACTTTGCTTTAGAACTCTAAAGTTAAGCAAGCCTAGATTAGAGCATTACCAGGATATGTGACCTCTTGGGAAAGTGCTTGTCGATATGCCAAAAAGGTTAAAACCGTGAGGCTAAGGATGTGACGAGTTAAAACGAACAATATTTTGAGTGAATTAATCCAAGAATGTCACACCTATGTATTCGATGGTAATCATAATTGAAATTCTGACGTGATCTTTATCTTCACTACCGAAGGCCCCCAATTCCCACCAAAAAATTTTCTTCTTCAAAAGACGAGAATATGAGATGTGACATTAGGGAGTCCCACCTATCAAGGATTCTTCTCCCTATTTCTTTTTCCTTAAGCCTTTTAAGAACTTACTTAGGTCTAGTGCTTCTCTCTATAATGGACTAGAATGAAATCCTTAAAAAATCAAGGATTGATGCCTTGAGCAGCCTAAGCACAATTGGTCTAGTTCTTTTTGCTAGGAAAGTGTGTTTGTATTCACGCATTGATGTTACACATACACATGTGCACACTGTAATCGTGTGCATAAACCTACATGGTATCGAGGGACTTTGTATAGTTTGCTCCTCTTCCTCATGATCGATAATGGTCATTCTTCTCCTTTTCCATAAACAATTTTTTCTTGAAAAGTCCAAATCATTCTATTAAATCGATAAACGCGCTTACATTGAATCGATAAACGTAAACATAGAGTGTGAATGAGAAAAAGATGAACATTTTTTTCAGAAGATGAGTGAAATGTGTTATTATCAGTGATGGGTAAATTTGGAAGGAAAAGAATCATTAAACCTAATGATAGCACTCCGAAAATGTTGGATATCAAGGTAAGTATCTACCTACCCTGAATTTTCAATTCTGCTAAATGCTGGCACTTTTCCCAATCGGATTTAAACGTCAATTACTCAGTAAACGTGTTTAACGTTACGATCGGCAGTCGTTGGTAGAAGTTTTTATCGATTTTCAAGAAGAAGTCGTACTTGGAAGGGTTGAGTCCCAAGGAAAGAGGACTTGGGGACTTTTTGTCGGAAAGAACTAGATGCGAACGCGCTCTTTCCGCTCGGCATCAAGAAATTTTTGTTATCTGAATCTGACGCAACGAAGCTTCAAAAATCTGACGACGACGATGATGATAGAGAATCAGAAGGTTGAGAGAGAGGGAGCGTGTCCCGATGTGTCTCAGCAACAGCGGCCAAAAAGGGTCGTGCTCTCTTTGCCTCTGCAACGAGAACATGTTTGGTGGTCCCGGACCGTGAAATCAGTATGGTCTCCAACCATTCATGAAGCGGCATGTGGCGCTGCGGGCCCGACGGGGAGGGGAGGGGATATGGGGAGATTTCTGCACGAAAAGAAGTCCTCTTCTCTCTCTAGCCTGCGCACGCTACCACTGCCCCTCTCTATCCCTAGCCTGAACATGCTATCCCGTGCCCCAATGCATTTATTGCAGAACTTTTCTCCTTCCTTATCAGACGAAGGAAAGAGAAGCAAGAGCAAACCCTTTCTCTTACGGAAAATACAAGCGATTTCTTTCTCCTCAGCAAAGGCTTTCGATTTTGTATCTCAATTTTGCTGCTTCCATCTTGTTGCTGCTTCGGCGTTCATGAAGCAGCCGTTCCCCGCCATCACTGAAGAAGCATGTTGAGGCAGCACCTGCTTCGACGAAGCTCGAGAACTAACAAGTTTGTGTCAATTGCCTTTTCCCAGCTCGCTTTAGTTCTGTTCCAACGCTAGTTCGCTCTGTCACTCACTTGCTCTCTATTGGGCATTCACAGAAGCACATTGAGGCCGCCCCTACTCCAATGAGATGTGTGAAATTTAGCGAAATCACTACTAACTATTCTAAAAATTAAACTATTAGATGAAAACATGGTCTACTTCCCCTAATTAAATTTCTATGTTTAGTATTAGGCAAAAAATTTGATTAAACGTGAGGAAAAGTGTTAGAATTTAAATCATCCCTCCAATTCCTCACTAAATAGGGGTACCATTCCTAGATCAATTGACAAATGTTAAGAAGGGATTTGCTACCAAGTTTTCAACAAGAGAAGTATCTCTATTGTTTTGCTGGAGTCAAGATGCTTAGTAGGCAAGATGGTGCTACCAAAAGGAGTAGTTGATGAGAAATGCCACACTTGCCAAGGAAAGTGTAGGTGACCACAAGAAAATGAAGGCATAGTTTAGATATTCTAACACACTTCATCATGCTTAGTTTGGTTTTTTGCCTAATACTAAATGTGAAAATTTAATTGGTGCGGTAAATGGGGCTTGAAAAGATTTAAACTCAATACCTTCAATTCTAATATCATATGAGATTTAATAAGACTACCGCTAACTATTCTAAAAACTTAAGCTGTTAGATTAAAGCATGATTTATTATTTAAATATTCTAACGAGATAAATTCATAAGTTTGTGTTAATCTCAACCTTTGTTATGCCTTATGTCTGTAGTTGACCCTTAGTTTATACAAATTAAAGATGGAGATGAAGTGTTTTGATTGTCAAATGTTCAAATCATCCTAGATGAAGAGCACATTATGTACAAACCTCAGGATTGTACTACCATTTTCCTAGTTGCTTAATTTCAGGATTTCATATTGTGTAATATATAGTGAATATACAGCTGACAAATGTTACATGATAGCTTTAGATGGCGTTTGTTCTCTTCTCTTGCTCGTCTTCTGCAACGATATAGCTTGTCAGCAATCATGTACTAATTTATGATTTTGATTTTACAGATCCAAGGAAAATTTTACTTTAGAATTGATCCCAAAGAGAAGGTCTAAGGTGGAGTCACACTGTGGGTCAAGAGATATACTCTCCACTTCTTTTAGCATTTAGTGAGAAGGGAAAAAAAACTTAAAATTGACTTGGGGTTATAGGGGCATTCATGCTGAATTTTTGTGCTTTTGGTTTGCAGGATGTTTGTGAGCCCTTATCTCGCGTGACGACCTTTTCAAGAATTGATACTTCCTATAGTTTGCCAACGATATTGCCCTAATAACTCTATAGGTACTGAAAAAATCTTTTGAAATCTAATGAGTAGCCAATTTAAAGGAAATCTGTATCCTTTAGGTGCTTTTACCTTTTGTTCGTAATTCTGGTTGCTTGGTTTACATGCTTTTCCTCATTTCAAATTTGCAGCAACTTGAAAATGGAAAAGTGTTGGTTAGGCCGCCTCACCTATATGAGGTTTTTTGTTTTCTCCGGTTGATATTTTAGCTGCTAAAAAAGTGTTATTGGTTCTATATACTTTTGTGATTGATAGACATTGTCAAAAGATATTGGTATGTAAGGATTGACTACATTTTTTTAATTGGTCATAACATGCTGAAGATTTAAATTGTCTTACATCATTCATGACACATTATTCTTTCTTGGTTGGCAGATGGCTAATCTTTTAGCAATGTTGCAGAAGCTTTTTGGCCTTCTCTAAGATTTATGCATGATTGGATGGACACCATAGATATTAGCCTCATAGTTTGAACATCTCTCGCCCATTTTCCTCATTTTTTTTGGAAGTACATGTGGAATGAAGATTGTTTACGAGTACAATGCATTGACGATAGCCTTGAAATTTATGCATGATAATTTTTTGAGAAACCATGTCAAAACTCTGAGATGATACTGGCAATGCAAAATATTTCACTTTTGAACTTGATGTGCACTGTATTTCTACACATAACTCACTCTTTCAAGGAAAGAAATAATAACTACCTCACCAATATGAGGTTTTTCCTCCCCCCCCCCCCCCCTTCAAATACATCTATGTTAGGGTTCTACTATGCCTTCTACATTGTCGATCTTTTACCCATTGTTACTTTAGTCAACAAGCATTGTGTTTTTATATTAGATTTTCGCCATGAACGATGTGATGAGGGACTAGAATCTTTGGGTTTATTAACAAGCATGTGAGTTACAGTGTCCTTGTAGATAACCACATTTTTTCTTTTTGGCTATTTATACATAGTAGATTTAGATAATTAATAGTCTAACTCTCTAGTGGTGTAATTTCATACAAATTGATTTTAGCTTCATTTGTTGGAAGAATTTGGTTAAGATCACACCTTACACTATGCTTGCATGAAAATAGGCAATTTCACTGTGTACTTGTGTGTACTTCTTGGTGGAAATTTTCCGATAATGGGCTTACATTAATTAATTAATTTTCTATTTTATATAATCGGGTTAATGGATATTCCAATATATTTTAAACCCTAAAGTGATCTTATTGAGTTGGGTTTTGGCATCTATTAATTACGGGCCTAGTTGAGCAGCAAAGTGTAGGCAATTGTGTTTAACTGAAGTCCGTAATGGGAAGGGCCCAGTTGACACACTGTTGATTAGGGTTTGCTAGGTCCCCTCTCTAGCCTATAAAAGGGTAAGTTATACCTATCAGTCGCTTAATCCCATTAAAGCTGCTAAACCGAAATAGGTCATAGAGAGGAAGAATCGGCATACCAACAGATCACTGATCATATCAGGTTGATTCGTTTTCAGTCAAGTGAGGCCATGGCTCAAACAGGTATGTGTTTAATTTCACTGTACATATTTGGATTCTTGGTGTTTTACAATCATGTATGAATCAAATTCGTTCTTAATTTAATGATTGTTCATATTAAGAAATTTTACATATCCTCTCTATGACCTATTTCGGTTTAGCAGCTTTAATGGGATTCAGCGACTGATAGGTATAACCTACCATTTTATAAGCTAGAGAGGGGACCTAGCAAACCCTAATCAACAGCGTGTTAACTGGGCCTTTTGGAGTTATGTGTAATTCTCCTCTATGTCGAGATAATGGAGATGTATAATTTAAAAGGTCTTGTTTGCACAAAGTGAATAAGCCATTGATAATGATATGTAATTCTCCTTATCGTCTCTATATATTGATATTATGGAGATGTATAATTTAAATGATTTGTCTGCCCAAAGGGGATGGATTCTTGACAATTATATGTAATTCTCCTTGTTGTTGTTTTATAATCTTCATGCTCTGGAAAATAATGGTACATTATACGCTCTACCCAAAGGGGAGTTTATAGTGTACTAATTATTTTGTGGAATTACTTATTGCCCATAATTGATCATATTGCATTATATGTGTCAAACTTTTACTTTTGCTGTGAACAACAATAATACCACGATTGAGATGTTAACTGGATGTAATATTATATTATTAAGGACTTAGTCAAAAAGGAAGACATTGTGATTGAAAATATTAGAATTAAGTCCATGTTAGCCTATCCTCTAATAAAAGGTTTACGACCCATTATGTTAAAAGATCATGTGAGGAATATGGGTGTTTTAGAGTCTTTTTGATCTCTTTTGTTAGTGGGAGCTATATAGTTTGTATTTCAAGCTATTATAGTTATATGGAAACTTATAATGCTTTTATAATGTTTATTAAAGCATTTACCTTTGATGATCATCACTGTTGATTTTATCGTTATCATTTCTCCTATTGACTGAGAAATTAAAATATGAAACAGTATCTTTAAACAAATTTTAGTTTAAAGATGACTGGGTGTCACTGATTATGAGATATCATGTTGGATTGTGACATAGTTGTGCAATTTCATGTTGTTTAAAAATCGCACTAAGGCAATTTCATGTTGTTTAGAAATTGCGCTAATGTAGTTTCATGTCGTTTAGAAATTGCATTGAGGATCGATAAGAAATAGTGTATATTTTGATCACATGTTGGCACTATTTCTTACTACACTACTAGGCCCATGATCCATGAAAATATAATGTTTATTATATGTGATTATGGAAGGTCATGTGTTGCAATATTTTCTTAACACGTTGATCGCCATAGTCTTATAATGAGGTTATATAGGATTGGATTGGTTTTGAGATGCCATTATTGGAATATTATTTTTCAAAATTGTGGCCACATAAAACAAATTTTCAGTTATTAACCCGAGTGTGTCGTTTTCAAAATTAAAATCATTTTCAAAAATAAATAAAATTAATTAATGTAGCCCAAGTGGGAGAATGTTGGAAATTTTCCAATAATGGGCTTACATTAATTAATTAATTTTCTATTTTATATAATCGGGTTAATGAATATTCCAATATATTTTAAACCCTAAAGTGATCTTATTGAGTTGGGTTTTGGCATCTATTAATTACGGGCCTAGTTGAACAGCAAAGTGTAGGCAATTGTGTTTAACTGAAGCCCGTAATGGGAAGGGCCCAGTTGACACGCTGTTGATTAAGGTTTGCTAGTCCCCTCTCTAGCCTATAAAAGGGTAGGTTATACCTATCAGTCGCTTAATCCCATTAAAGCTGCTAAACCGAAATAGGTCATAGAGAGGAAGAATCGGCATACCAACAGATCACTGATCATATCAGGTTGATCCGCTTTCAGTCAAGTGAGGCCATGGCTCAAACAGGTATGTGTTTAATTCCGCTGTACATATTTAGATTCTTGGTGTTTTATAATCATGTATGAATCAAATTCGTTCTTAATTTAATGATTGTTCATATTAAGAAATTTTACACTTCTAGCTTACCATTTCAGAGGGGGCTTCTGTCAGATTTAAGACGGTGAAAATTGAATGTTTGCTTCTCATGAATGATCTATCTAATCATATTTGTTTGCCTGATCAATTGTCGTAATATTCGTTTCATTTGGATCTTCACAAGGTCTTTTGCATTTCTAGGATGATATCTTGAAAGCACTTGTCATGATAGAAAATATATTTGGTTAGTTAGAACTGAAGTAAAGCGTTCTAAGAATAAGCTCTAAAATGGTCAAGTTTGTAGCCCTTGATGTCATCCGAAATTCAGATCCCGGATTTACCACCCTGTTAGTTCCAACAAGTACTGCACGCTCAACAAGACTTCCCGAACTGTGAAGTGCTACAATCGTGATTCGTGCAAATGACTTGTTTCTTTTATTTCTCCAGCTGTTATGTTTGATTTTCACTTGCTATCCTAGGGTTGGAGTTGCTCACTAGATGAAGACCGAGTGGAGGGTGGTTGCAATTTTCAACGTTATTTTTTTCGTCGTCTTGGTAAGGCATATTGAATTAAAAGATAAAGAGTCGTTCTATATTCTTATCTAGACCTTCTAGTTAGTGTCCTTTCCTATTTTCTTCTAATTGCACTTCTCTAGTCAGGGATTTATTATATCAAATGCTATGTGAGGCAAAATGCTTCCTGGAACTGCTCTAAAACTTGAGAAAAACAGGCCATAATCCACAAAAGGACTCTTGCCATGTCGGGACAATTCTCTTCGAACAAGACAAATCTGAGACCGAGCCAGTGTCATTCTTTTACACTAGGTAAAATATGTTGGGTTTGTTTCTTCATTAAGATTTGTTTTGTAAACGCAAACATGAGCCTTGTGAGCTTAGTAGTTGATATATGAATTGTAAACATTGAAGGTTTCAAATGCTTCTGTATTCATCTGTTGTCGTCCTATGGAAGAAATATTCATTCATTGATGTAAGTAAACTAAATCTTAGTTTCTCTTCTTATTTTGTGTAATGAGAGATATTTATTTGTCAATTGCAATATAAGGAGAATTTTGAACAATTTCAATGTAGAATTAGATTTCTCCTGTTTTCTTTTATTTGGAAAGGCATCTCGCTTGAGTTCAGTTCACTTATGTGCAATGCTTTTCCGCTGTTCTCATCCATGATTCGATTTTTTCTTTCCATCAAATTTTATTGAGAGCAAAAAACACGCTTTGTTAGGTGAATTGCAAGTGCACAATATCAACAAGTAATAAAGTGATGAGTGAGTATCATTCCCACAATGATTGTTTTTATTTTATTTTATCCAATTACTTACTGAAAGTAATCAATTCAAAAATTTAGCTAACCAAATCGAAAAAACGAGTAAAAAGTAAACTAAACCAATTAAAATACTAAAATATAGAAAAAGTAAAAACTTAAAGAATTAAAAGCTAATTAAAATTGTAAACTAAAAATAATCTAAAGCAAACTAAAAATTAATAATTATCAATATCACAAAGTGTTAGAGCATCCAACTTCACTTAATCATTCATAATTAATTTTCTTAACTTTTCATACAACAATTTAATTTCCAATTGTGTTGGCGAAATTTCCCTAAGATGAATTAAAAGCCGACCTCGGTCTAATAATCCCTAATTAGGTATGTTAACCCACATTAACCTTAGGTGAATTTAAACTACCTAAAAGCATTAAGTTCTTGTGGAAATTCCCAGATTCAATCTAAGTAGTCCCAACCTAGATCTACTACCATAGCCACATAAATAACCTAGCGTACCTTGACCTAGATTTAATTTATGGTTCAATATCATTATTGCGCATGCACACAATCTCCACCCGGTATCATGCATACATCAAAAATCATTCAAAAGTTGGCCAGACTTCTAAAAGCATTAAGATCATGATAAAGAACGACACAATCAAAATAATTATATTGCATGAAAGTCTTTGAAAATTAATCAATCATGATTAAAATCAATTGTAGCTCTAACAAAAGAAATCTAGAACATAGTAAAAATTAAACTGACAAGAATTAAAGAAAACATAATACTAAATAAAAAAAAATTCACCGAATTGAGAAATAAGGAGCTTCAGGTTTGTCTCCTCCTTCTCTCCTTGACACGCCAACTCTACTAAAATAGAAGAACAAAATCTAACTAAGAAAACTCAAATTTTTCTGTAAAGATGGTGGCTCCAAGGATTCTCTCTTCTTCTGCGGCATAAGAGCAGTTTATATAGCCTCCAAAAATCTGCCCTAAGTCGACTCCTACTAGGATTTGGAAAAGATTCCTCCTTGATTCTCTCTGAACCTTATCTTCAATCATGGTCAGATTCTCCAAATATCTGATTTGGGCTGCCTTTTTCTTCAAGATGAAATATTCTGAAAGATATTGTAATATTTTGGAAGATCTGAAAATATTTCATACAAAATAAAATTACGTGAGTAGCAATTAAATTCACCCAAAAATTTCCCAAAATTTAGCAAAAATCAAGTCTAAATAAGCAAGAATACTCTATTAAAAATAGAATTATCAATTACCCCCAACTTAGAAATTTGCTAGTCCTCGAGCAAACAATAAACAAACCTCATCTCCAATTATCAATATCCATTTATAATTACGTGAAATCACATTTTGCAGTGTCCATAGATCAAGGCGTGAATGTGACCCCATTTCCAATTGAGGGAACCGATATTGTCTATAAGAAGTATGTGACGATAATTTGGGTTGATGAGAGGCTTACAAACTTGGTACACCATCACTTCAAAGCTTGGTACATTTGGTTTGGTTGGGATCTATTTGGACCACTCCGGGGTTTTGATGGGCTACTCAATAGAGGTCCTAGGGAAGCCATTTGGGACCCCCACAGATTTGGACGTCCTTGACGGTGCCGTGACTAGCCCAAGTTGGATCTTGACATGGAGTCAGATCCTAGGCCCGAACTATGGTACTATAGTTAGATGTGGGGAATGCCACTTTTTGTGGTCGCCCTTATAGCGTAGAGGTGTTAGGTTAACCTCCAACCCCTTTTGTCAGAATCGGAAAGAATCCGCATAGAGGATTTGTAATTATTAAACTTCAAATGTGTTAATGCTAATCTTGTTATGAAATGTGTTTTCCTTGCTATCCTAATGTGATTTTTTTTTGGTGTTGTTTAATTATGCTTCTACATGTGCTATCTTGAAAGATAAAAAGAATGGGTCAGTGACACTTCCTAAGATGTTACACTTTATCACCAAAAGAAGGGATGGTCATGCGCTCAAGCCGTAGGATTAAATGGGTCAGGGCATAATAGCGAGGGCTACCCTTGCGGATCTAGTGAGGGCTAGATGCCCTCGTCAAGTCTAGCTCCAACAAGGGCCATGACACCCTTGTCGAGCCTAGCCTGTGGCTAGTGAGGGCCATAATACCCTTGCCCGCACCTGCCTATGGCTAATCGTAGGCCACATACTAAAAAAAAAGGAATAGGGGAAAAAAAGGAAAGAAAAAGGGAAATTTTCTCAAAAAAAATAAAAAAGTCAAAAAATTATTAAAAAACTATTTTAAAATGTTCACGTCAGTGCTGTGATGCCACATAGGACGGCCAGCATCCACATCATTGATTTTCGATCTAATTGGTCAGATGAATTTAATTAGTACTAATGTGGAAATGTTTATGACTAAATTGGTTTAAATGAAATATTTATGATTGAATCGAACAAATGCAATAGGTTTATAACTTTTTTAGTACTTTTCCTTTATTATATGTCACGCTCTAACCTTAGGGTACATGACAATCCTTGTTCGTTGTGGTCAAATGAGTGCGACATCTCAAGACACATTGCCAACCATTCTTTTTATCTTTTGTTTATGCGGAATGCTGAAAATGACACATTAAACACCCGATCAAACAATAGCAACAGGGATAACCAAAAAGGCAAGCAACACAAAAACGACCTTGCCATTTTTATTTATTTACCAAATTAACCCTTAGAAACATGTATATGTACAACCCTACATATGGGCACTATTTCGACTACCTTCAAAGAGATATAAAGGAGCAAAAGGCTCAATCTACTCTGTCTTAAAGGGCCGAGGTCTGGTTAGTCTAAAAAGTTAAGGATCAGGGGCATCTATTAGGGGCTGTTAAGATAGGTGGATGGCAAATCTAGGGTGTGCTCCAATGGATTGTAATTTGATGGGTATTTTAGGTTCGGTTAAGGCTTGGGGTCATCCACAGTTTTGTTAGGAGGGTCAACGTCCATTGGGTCCCAAATCTCGTGACCAGATCTGTTGTTAGGTGGACCATTGAAGCAATGCAAGGGCCCATACAAGGCGTCTCCATCCCAAGCGAACTAGACTTGAAACATGTGGGGCACCTACTAAGCCAGCCCCTCGTCCACCTAGAGTGTGGACACATGTCGCTCAAAAAGAAGTGGACCGTTGGGAAAGCAGTGATGCATAACTATGGTGTCCCAATCATTTTGGACCTTGAACCGCATCGGGTGTTATGCCATATTAAGGACCTGAAATGATTAGATGACAACGGGTGAGATAGAATCTCAGTGGGTCAAAGCCTTAAGCTTTGATTAGGATGTCAATTTGTGTCGGGAGTACCTAACAGGTGCATTCATCATAACAATAACTGACAGTTAAATCGATTCGTAGGCAATCTTATCTTGCAACTACACGTACCTTGCACAATACAACTCATACGTACTAGCAAGCAAATGGATATTCACGTAATTAGAACACAATGCATAGTACCTCATGCATAGAGTAGTCAGGTGTGTTCCATTATTATAACCTTAGGGCCATGGTGCAACCTAAAGGTTGGTAGTCTTTCGGCATATTCAGGTGTCATCTCGCCCCATCGAGCATTGCATCATCTAGATCTCCCGTCACAAATGGCATTCTTATATAGAACATCGATCTGGTCTCAATCGCTACTCGGCATTCGGACATCCTTTGGGCATCCGATAAATCAGACATCGTCTCTCCAAATTCTCGATAGGTGACAAGTTCATTTTAATGTGTTCACACAAGCAACTCAAATTGCTTAATCATTTTATTTATCAAGGCATACATGCTTCAACCAATATAAGACATACATAAAATTGGCATATGAACTAACTGATAACCCACATAATGTCCACTTATTGCTCTATTGTGATAATCTAACAGTTAATTATAAATAATTAACATAAATAAGATTTAACTATAATTAATTATTATTAAGAATAATTAATTAACATAAAAGGAATTTATCATAATTAATTATTACTAAAATAACTAATTTACACTAAAAATAATTGATCGTAAATAATTATTACAAACAATAATTAATTAGCACTAAAATGATTAAATATAATTAATTATCACTAAATCAGAATTAACTATTTAATTGGCATAAATCACAATTAAACTATAATTAATTAATGCTAAGCATAATTATATAAATTAATCAACACTAACCACAATTAATTATAATTAACCACCTAATCTAGATTAGTCCTAAACTAATTTATCCCTAATCGAGATTAACACACTAATAAAGGGATTAGTGTATTAACTCATCCATTTGCAGCGGCGATGGCACAAGCATGACGACGGCGGCAAGGGCGATGCATGGCTAACATTAGCGCATCAAGATAAGACGGTGTAACTCCCTTAATACCGACCTTGTGAGGATCAGCCATAAGGTCCTAGATGGATCGACCATGGGCCATTGGCTATGGATCGATCAGTTCGATTGGTAAGGATCAAGGATTGGTCATGATCTGATGAACCAATCGGTCATGAACTGGTCGAGGTGTCGACCGTGAATTGGCCATTGACCATATCAATGGGATTGGAACACTAGCTTATAAAACAACTTTTGGATCACGGGAATTGATCATGGGATGATTTTGGATCGGGGGATGATCATGGGTTGATCCGATCAGTCATAGTGCTCGGTCGCAAGTGATTTCGCCCAACTATGCACTGATACACAGATGATCTGACTCGACTAAAAGTGATCGTCTTTCGACTAACAATACATCATTCCCTATCTAATTCTTAGTGATCGAAAGAGAATCTTGAATTGGTGATGTTCGATTGTGGATCAGTGATGCATTGGCCATGAATCATGCAGATGGATTTAGCGCCGATCGGAATGAGCCCTACGATAGACCCGACTATTCCATCACAAATCCTAAGGTCCATGAGTTCCTTGGCTTAGTGCTAGGCCATGGGTAGCCTTGGAATTAGCCTTGAAGCGACCTGAGGACCAAGGATTGAATTAAGAGGGAAAGTCATGTCAGGCTCAGCGATGGGCCCAAGGATTGTCATGAGGGCCAGTCTAGAATCGACTAGGTCGACCGTTCCGACCCAAGGGCCGACCCTCATGGCCAACCAACCACCCAAGGGAGCGGTTTGGGGTACGTTGCCTGAACCTCGGGCATATGTGATTTGATTTTTTGAGATATACCTATATACCTAATTATCAATTTTTTGGTCCTGGAATCAACTTAGATGGTGGAATTCTCTAGATCGTCTTCTTGAGGAAGAAAAAGACAAAGGAAAAGAAGACTCTAGAACCCCTCATTAATGATAAGGATAAGGATGTCTTCAATTTTTCAAAGGTTATAATGGTGGTCAAAAATATCTTGGGGGCTATGAAAGGGACAGATCACACATGGCCCAATCGGAAGGCAATACTATGGAAATTTAGATGTCAAGTTGGTAAACTAGACCCCTTCATTGTCAAACTTCCATAAATGACCATAAATGTGAGGATACAAATGGTCTAATAAGAAAGCAAAAGGCGGGCCGTTGTTGATGACATCTATGGATTAGACCACCAAATAGAATCTTTTAGCTATACCTAGTCATGTTTTAGGTACAATTATTGGCCAAGTAGACTTGCTACCTAAGACTTTCAGGTGGGCCACTTGGAAGAATCATAATGGATAGCTTGGACCGATAATCATGATACCGAGTTGTATAAATAGGAGGAGCCTCTCCTTCTTCCTCACCATTTTTGCATCCATTTCCTCCTCCCTCTTCTCTTTTGGTCATCCTCATCATCACACCCTCTCTCTCCTTCGGTTTTCAAGAAAGCCGCCCTCTCTCTCAAGTTGGTTTCCCTAGTTTTATGAGGTTTGTCCAGGTAAGTAGAATCTTTTACTTCTCCCTAGTATTGTCATTTCTATCATGAAGTCTAGATAGTCTTCTCTTGACAAACCATGATTTGTATGGAAGATTATGTATGCGTTGGCCTATACATGAATCTTATGCATGTGTGTGATTCTTTCACGATTGGAATGATGCCATGGTTCGTCATTTGTGTTTAATGCAAGTCGGGAATGCTTAGAGCCATAAGGCTTGAGTAGGTAATGAAGCGTCGGAATTCAAGTCTTGTATGGTACGAGGATCGCCTAAGACCACAAGGACTTGGATCGGCATCAATGCAGCCCGAATCCTAGTCTCGTTTGGTACGAGGATCACTTAAGTTCACAAGATCTTGGTTGGCATCGACAGGTATTGAGCTCATGTCTTAAATTAGTGCGGGATCCTTGTTACTTGGCAGTTGAGCTAAACCTCGAACTTAGAGTCATTTGCGGCACCATTAGAATCGGTCGTAGAAAGCATGGTACACATGATTATGTATGAGCATGATGTTGATGTTGAGCCATGAATGAGTCGGCAAAAGGGATAGACAAGAACTGGTATAAGTAATGCATTTGTGTGATCACCCCTTGAAAGATGAAAACAATGATGATACCCCCGTAACGGGATGAGTCGAGATGCCTTGGTTGAGCCAGGAAACCTAGCAAGAAGCTAGAAGCCTCAGTTGAGCCAAGAGGGCCTAGTTGAGCTAAGATGATGTAAAATGATCTACATGAATGCCGGTTATGCTCCAGTATGGGTGATATGTGTTTATGTGTTAGCCGATGGGTGAGTAAGTGAACCCTTGCATTAGTCATGGCACTATATATGAGTTTGCAATTGATCTACCAATGACACCATTTGCATGAATTGTTCTAGCTAGTTTTTGATGAAGAAATATCACACTACCCGAGAGTAAGGGTTTTACTTACTGATTTTCCCAAAACTCACCCTTTTACCTTTACAGGTTTGTAATCATGGCTAGTCCTCCTGTACATTTTGGTCTACCACTAAGGATAGAAGGGTCAATCGTAGATGTCATACATGTTGAAGTAGGAGTAATGTACCGGAGACACACCTTTAACGTATGGGTTGATAAAGGGACGAGTTGAGCTGGTCCCTCACCATTACAAGGCTTAATACGTTTGGTCGGACGGAGAATTTATTGGACCCATTCGTGGTTTTAGAGGGTTGATGAACCCGAGTGGTGGGTCATCGTCCGACGAGATGAATGCTAATCAATAATATTGGCCCGTAATAGGAAGGTTTCCCAATTTTGGAAGCCGCAACTGTATTGGAGTTAGGGGTACCCTAACCTTTTACATCATGTAAATCGAAAGTTTGTCTATACATGAAACTACTAATGAAAAGTAGTAGTATGTTGTATATGCTTACATCCCATGCTCTTCTAGTGATGTTTATCGGGCTTGTTGTTATTATGGTTACGCTTCCACATGTGCATATAAATAAGATAAAAAGAATCGGGTTGGCAACAAGCATAGGATGTCGTCAAAATAACTGGTAGCTCGAACCTTGTAAGGGGGTCACTACAAGCGGCGTGGGGATGGCTCTCACCAAGGGTAGCTCCAACTAAGGTGAACTAAGAGAGAGGGACCACGACACCCTGGGTTGCTCAGACGGGTGACAACAACTCATAGCGATCGGATGAGAGGCATGAGGTGGCTCTAGATAGTAGCTAGTGAGGCAATGGTTCAGCTTGATGGCAAAGAAGGACAGCCGGCTTCGGTCTTGGTGAGAAGGCCTAAGAGAGAAAGACATCGAGATGGAGGATGAGACGATTAATGATGGTGGTTTGGGCAACACGATTGGTTGATCGGAGGTATGAAGCGGCTCTGATGGAGAGTAAGGGGAAGTAGCTAGTTGCTGTGGTGGTGTGGTAGTCGGCCCAGTGAGATAAACAGAGAGAGAAGGACATCAAGCGAGAGATCGAGAGGAAGAAAAGAGTGGTGGCATGGTGGGTGGACAAAACACGGCTGCTAGGCGGCAACATAAGGTGGTAGTGGTGTTTGGTGATGGCAATGTGGCCACGATCGAAGCAAGGAAGCGAGAGAACAGAAGAAAACCAAAAGAATTAGACGAAAGAAAGAAGGGAAGAAGAGAAGAAGAGAGAGAAGATGGGGTGGCACAGGCGCACGGGTGAAGGGAGAAGCTGTGAGAGAGAGAGATGAAGTGACATGCATGAGAATTCGGGCCACCATCACCATCATGCATGTTTCTCCCCTAAACCTTGTCTCTTGTGCATTAATGCACAAGGGGCATTTTGGTCTTTTGTGCATAATTGCAAGGACGGCATTTTTGTTATGTCACCTCTTTTGGACACAAATTCTCACATTGCCCTTGGGTCAAGAATCAAGAAGTGGGCCTAGGAATTGGGCTTAATGAATAGCAAGGGGTTCACAAGGTCATTGGGCTTGATTTGAGCTAAAATTGGAAATGGGCTTGTAATTTGTTTTTAGGCTTGGTGGGCCTAAATGGGCCCCTTTTTGGCTTACTTGCCATTGTGGCCATCCCCTTGGGCGTGGGGCCCATTGGGCCCTTGCTCGGCCCACTTCCTCATGGGTCCAAATTTTCGGCCCGTCGATCCTTTTTTCAACATTTCTGAGCGAATTGAAAATTTTGGGGATTAATGAGGTGAGGTCCAATCTTATAGTTGTGTAATCCTTGGAAGTTCGATACTTGAAATTTGATTAAAATTCATGGTTAAATTCGATCAATTGCAGCGTTTGTATGTCTTAGACTAACATATGGCTTTTAGGAGTTACGCATATTTGACCCGTGATTGAAGTAATATCAATCCACATTTAAGTTTCCTTGATCCAAGGATGACCTCAGTTTCCATGTAATTGCGAGAGATCGATTACTCAACCTTCATCAATCCTTATAGTTGAATCGTCATCCATGGTTGAGTTTTTCTGGTTGTGCATGCACTTAATTCCTTAATAGTCTTTTCCTTTTAGTTAGTATCTTATGAGTGATCAGTTCAGAGTAAGATTTAACTAATAACACTTTGATGAAATATCCATTCATATAATCCAAAATGGATCTAAAATTCAGAATGTCACATTATATGTAGTATTTCATTTTGTTGAATTGACTATGTTAAACTTGTAAAATTCGTATTAATAATCTTTCTTATTGAAATTAGAAATAAGTTTTCGCGAGTGATTCTGATAGAAAATAAAATTGTATTTACTACATTAAATTTTAGTAACATCGGATGTTGTATGAAGGCAAGATGGATAGGATCCGGATCGATTATATTATAAGGAGAATATCTTCTTTTCACACGAAATAATCTCACTTGTGTTATTATTCATTAAATGTGATTGATTTGCTCTAAAAAAAAAGCCCCAAGTGAGAAGGTGGCTATGAACACGTTGTCTATAAATACCCATCAAGTGTTAAATGTTCTGCAACGCAACGAAAGCCTCTCCTCGGTCTTTAATTCACGTATTCGTCCGGCATCCACAACCGAAGCACGAAAGACATGTCGGTTCAGGTTTCGGCAATTCCATCTTCTTCTCCGAGTAAAGGAAGAAGCGGCGTGGTCGAACGCCGGTTGGCTGAATATCATGAGAGCGTATGGGGCGATAACTTCCTCAAATACGCTTGCCCCTCCTACTCAACAGTTACTAATTCTTCTTTATGTCTTCTTCCTCTTTTTTCTTGCAATTGCGGTTTGTAGACTTAATAAAAGTCTTTGTGTACATGATAATTGATAGCATCGGAGAATTAAGGGTCTATTTGTTTGAAAAAGAAACTATTTTAGAGAAATTGTTTTCCAACTTTTTGATATTTAGAGGACGGAAAACTAACTGATCTATGGAAAACGTTTTTCAAGGATTGGAAACTACAAACTTAGATTGAGTGAAAAAAGTTTTCTGTATTGGCAAAAGGAAATCACTTTCTCTAAATCACCTAACAAATGAAAACTAATAATTTCATTAAAAATATTTTCCTTTATTATTAAATTTTTGGCAATACAAATGCACCCAAAATATAAAAAAAATTCTCTTAGCCTTTCCATCCGGGAGAAAAAGAATGCAGGTAGAGGGTTCTAGTTGCGTTGGTTTAGGACTAAATCTTAGTACCATAACTATATGATTGGTTTGATCAGTTATACCGTAATTCCACTGTCCATTCAAGGGAAGTATCAACAAACAATCTTGTTGGATTTGACTTTTAATGTATCTTTGCTTTCTTGGGCATTCGGCTTTTGTTTACATCTACATCCTCTTGGTCTATGAATTTCTCTATCGATTTTATTTTCTTATCCTATCCTTCAATTTCCTACATGCGATCCTTAATTGATCTAGGAGTTGTTCTAGGGCGTCCTCGGAAAATAAGAATAAAAATAAATTCTTATACGCCTCCACCCCATCCCTTGGAAATAAAAAGGTAGCAATGAAGAAAGGAAAGAGCGAGACGATCTTCTAGCGGAGTGAATTCGTTCTCTTGGCGAATTAAGTGGATCAATATCGTTTTGGCTGCCAAATCATTTGAATTAGGTCTGCTGCATTAGGAAGTTCCCTCGCCGTGGGTCGCATTTAATTTCTTCCTAACTCGAGTTTGATTATGCCAAACAGGATCATGTTTAGCAAGTTTAAATTAAATTGTATGCACCCGACGTAGGTAAATGATTTGGTCATCGATTGTCCAAATTTAGATAATAATGTTAGGTCTCGTCTCTTTGAAAGTTTCAAAATGACATGATTTGGTATTTATGGTTAATTCTTTTTTCTGAGAACGTATGCTCGTCGTTTCAAGTTTTAAATATGCACAATTTGCCTTGTTTTCATATCTTTCTATGGGTTTGTAAACAGGAAAACGTGATTATTATTTTTCACAGTAGTTCGCTTTCCTTTGAGTTTGTTCTTTTCATTGTAAAATATATATACATGCTTGCTTTTATTCAGAACAGTGTATTATATATTTGCAGAAGTTCAAATTTCTTGGAAGAGTGGAGGAACAAGTTGAGGAATTGAAAGGAGAGGTGAGGAAGATGCTGACTGGTGTCGTGGATAAGCCTTCACAAATGCTTCACTTGATTGATCAAATTCAACGCTTGGGAATTCACTACCATTTCGAACGAGAAATAGATGAGCAATTAGAACAAATCTACAAAAGTTACTCACAACTTGACCATGGAGATTTTAAGGGAGATGACCTTCATATGGTTGCTCTTATGTTTTGATTGCTGCGACAGCAAGGTTTCAATATTTCATCGGGTAAGTCTTAAACTAAGTGAACCCAATCCAATAAGTTACTCACAAAATTCTTTCTTCAGAAAATTACTATTGCCAATTCGAATTCTAGGAGAAACAAGTGAAAGAAAATCTAGAACATTAACTAGGTGTATCGCCTTCCTAATTTCTAATCGGTTGTGTCTTTTTTCCTATGTTGGTTGGTCACACAGAGCTCTTTAACAATTTTAAGGACAATGAAGGCAACTTCAAGAAATCGCTCATCACAGATGTGTGCGGATTGCTAAGCCTATATGAAGCTTGCCATTTAAGGTGCCATGGCGATTCTATTTTGGAAGAAGCACTTCCTTTTGCTATTACTCATCTTGAATCGATTGATAAAATGAAAGTAAGCACTAATCTTGCGAAACAAGTGAGTCATGCCCTAGAACAGCCACTTCGCAAGGGGTTGCCAAGACTCGAGGCAAGGCATTATATTTCACTGTATCAAGAAGAGCCTTCACATGATGAGGTCTTGCTCACCTTGGCTAAACTAGATTTCAACTTATTGCAAGAGCAACACCGAAAGGAAATCGGCAGGATTACAAGGTCAAATAACTTCGCATGTTAGTATTATCTAAAATTAGCTTCTAGATTATGTTTTAACAATGCCCAAACTACCGCTTTTTCTGGTTGTGTTTTCCATAGGTTTGCTCATTTGGTTTCAATTTGTCCTTATAAGTAGTGCTTATGAAAGTCCTTTACAAGTGAAAAAGAAGAGTTTAAACTATGTGAATTCAGCAGGCTAACGTATTTTCAATTACGCTCCCATATTCATTTAAATATAGGTGGTGGAAGGATATAGATGTTGCAAGGAAGTTCCCATTTGCTAGAGACAGGATTGTAGAGTTGTTCTTCTGAATGGTAGGAGCATATTTCCAGCCAGAGTTTGCAGTGGCCAGAAATATACTAACCAGAGTGACCGCCTTGATTTCCATTCTCGACGATATCTATGACGTCCATGGCACATTGGAAGAACTTGTACCCTACACCGAAGCAATTGAGAAGTATGTTATTCGCATTCTTTATCTCAAACTCTTGAATTTGATAAGTATGCGTAGAGTAAATGTGTCATATTCAAGCACTCAAATTCAGGTGGGATGTTGATGCCATGGATGGACTGCCGGAGTATATGCAAGCTCATTATAAAGCACTTCTCGATCGCTATGATGAAGTTGGGAATGAACTGGCCATGAAAGGAAGATCATACCGCCTTGCCTATGCAAAAGAAGGCGTGAGCATTGTTGGCACATTTTACATGCATCCAACACATTTTATTTCTCAGGAACCCAACGTTCTTGTTTATGTTTAATTTCTCAGACGAAGAAGCAAGCGAGAGGGTACTTTGACGAAGCCAAATGGTTCCATACCGGCTACACGCCAACACTGGAGGAATACATGCCCCTTGCATTATTAACAACAGGCTATGAAGCGTTATCAATCACAGCACTTGTAGGAATGGACGATGTAGTCACAAGAGATGCTTTTGAAGGTTGCTTGGTGACTGCAAGATTTTGAGGGCTTCGGAAATCATATGTAGGTTCATGGATGACATTGCTTCTCACCAGGTATGACAAAAACATAATTATCCTCCAATACTCTAATAAAATTAGATCAACCACCACTGGATCGGAGACAATGTTGACCTAATCATGCCGATATTGTCAATATATAGTTTGAGCAAAAGAAGGGGCACATAGCATCTGCAGTCGAGTTATTGATGAAAGAAAACGGTATCTCGGAGCAAGAAGCTGAGGAGGAACTCCAGAAACGAGTTGTTGACGCATGGAAGGACATCAATGAAGAGTTTCTTCGTCCGACTGCAGGCCCAACGCCGGTTCTCACCTTAATTCTCTATCTCTCGCAGGTGATCGACGTGTTATACACCAACGGAGATCATTACACCCACTCTAAGACCAAGCTCAAAGAGCATATCACATCGCTCTTTGTTAGTCCCCTGCCGATTTGAAATTTGAACGGATATTGTCACTCCAATGTGGTATTGAAAATAAAGGGTCTATCAATCATGCCTTTGAACTCTATTGTTCTAGGATGCATGAGGGAAAATCCCATTACTAGCATATACTTTAAAAATTGATGTGTGTGATAAAATTCAAAATATTCCTTTGGTCATCATAAGTTCTATGGATCTTATGGTTTCTATGGCGCGCGTAATTAGCCTAACTAATAGTAACTTATCTATAAAATATTCTTTTGTTACTTTTATTTAGGTCAATAGTACTCTCTCCAAGTCCCATAGTTTGTAATATTCCACAAAATTAGGAACTACCTAAGTTAATGGTAAATTTCTTAGGGAAAATTCCAAATAAGGTCACGAAGTGCTCTCATCTTCTCAAATAAGAATTTGAAGTAGACCTTATTTCAAAAAAGGGCATGTAGTGCCATCATTTTCTCATTTTCTCAAATATAGGCATCAAGTGGCTATGACTATTTCAAATAAGGGTTTAAACCTAGATTTTAGTTAAATTATATAGTTAAATTAGATTAAAAATTTAAAAAGATAAGGGCATTTTTATTTTTTTAAAAGCGAACTTATAGGCAGAGGGCTAGTGTCGCCCCATTGCCAATGGGGTAGAAGCGATGGCTGGCATGGACGTCGACGCCTTAGTGAGGACCAGTGGTGCCTCACCAGAACTGGGAAAGAATCACAACCCTCTCCTAGATTAGGGCGAGGGTCACCAACCCTTACCCAAGTCTAAGGGAGGGTTTAGGTGAGTAGGGTCAGCAAGCCCTTGCCTTTGGCTGCCAACCATTACTAACACCATCCCAGCGATGGGGCAGCAACCTAAGGCGAAGGGCCTTTATGGGTATGTAACATTTTGAAATTCGAGCCTTTTGAGGGATGAATGAACATGAATTTCGTCGATGCATTGTCGATTGATCTCACTCGGAACTAATCACTCTTGAGATATTGACCTTGAGGGGAAAGACTAATGAGGACAGAATTTGTGCAACTAAAGAACTTGACCTAGGAAAACGACTCAACCATGAGACTTGCGTAAGGATGATCCTATAGATATGCAGGCCGATTTCAGGGACGACTAGAAGTCGATTCGCGGCAGAACATAATGGAGCGATGGGTGATTCAGTTTACTATTATCGAGCTCGCGAACGACCCTAGGTTGATCTTTGGTAATCGTTTACTTTTAAAAAATAATCTATCATTCGCAATTTCACATAGTCAAAGACATCCATGTCTCGAGAAGTCTTGAACGTGATTTGACACAAGTCGGTTACGCGTGAATCCTTGAAGCCGCCTGTCAATCTGAGTTGTACCAAAATGGCATTCGGGCGAAATTGACAAGGCATAAGAATCCAATATTGGATTTCGAATTTTCGAGAACGTCCGGGACAGACTTTTGGACGATGCTTCTTCGATAGTCGACAGTGTTAGTTAAGCTGAGTATTTGGAAAATGGATTTTTGGACTGAGGAAATGAGCCTACGAGGACGTGAGCTAGGCGAGACTAGTGTGGGCCTCATGCCCAAGGTGGGACAGCCACCATGAAAGGCCCGAGGTAAGCAAGTGAGCCCGTTGGACCCAACCAACCATTTATCCTTCTAAGCCCGTTGTCTAACCTTGAGTCATTTCGAGCCCAACAAATTCCCGAACTCGTTCCTATTCATTTTCTAGCCTGTTTCTTAGGCCCGCCCTTCATTTTCAGCCCAAGAGCAGATTGGAAAATGTGCAAGGTGGAAATGACAATTTTGCCCTTGGATATTTTGAAGAAAAGACAAAAGAAGAGAGAGAAGATGATGTCATCATGCCTTGGGAGTTGGGGCATGCATTTATGGCCTTGATGAGGCTTATCCTTCAGCCTTCACTTCACTCTCTCTCTCCCCTTCATCTCCTCCAAAAACCGCACACACTCTCTCCTTTGTTTCCATTCTTTCCCTTTGTTTTTCTTTCTGACCTTCCTTCGAAAAACAGAGTTGTTCATGCCCTTCCCATGTGAATCATGGCCCATGCCACCAGCCATCATGCTCAGAAGATAATTTCCGTTCGGACAGCAACGGCCGATCGACGGTTGGAGCCGCCGTCTGGCTAGAAGTCACCGCAGGCTTGACCATTTTCTGATCGCCTGTCCTTGCTTGTTCCGCCTGTTTCAGCCATTTTCCTCCTGTTTCGACCCAACCACCATCCATCCCAGCCACTAGCAGTTCCCCCTCGACCCCCAGGTGTCGCCAGTCGCAGGCAATCCGCTTGCTGGAGCTTCGGGAAGCCCGTTTTGCTCCGGTCAGCCACCTTTCTCCCATGCATTCAATTTTTTCAAAGTTGCAGAGGGAATCTGAGTTTGTTGCTGCCGTTCTCACCCCCAGGACCGCCTTGGATCATCATGGTAGAGGTCCCCGGGTGTCGCCTTCGTCGCCACCGCCACATTCGTGTCATCAACCTGCTTAATGGGTGAGTTTAGCCCCTAATCCCTTATTAATGCCTAAACTTGCTTATGATTGGGTTAGTTAGCGTTAATGTTGGTTTAGGAAGTTTAATTAAATTGTATTAGCCCTAAGATAGGTTGTTAGATAGATGGTTAAGATTATATTAGCTTAATTTTGTTGATTGTGCTTAATTATTGCCTAATTGTTGTTTTATGTGATTATTTATGGTTAAGGTGATTAATTAAGCATGTTTAGCTTAAATTTCTTGATTAATTATTTTAATTAGTGTTTTGTTTAATTTCTGGATTTAATGTTTTAATTAATTGAATTCGGAAAAATCACTGTTCATTATTACTGTTCACAATTACTGTTCACGACACTGTTCATGCGGAAGCTAATTTTTGGCTTATTTTGATGTGTTCTTGATTGTTGTGATTTATTGAAGTGCTAATTCTTAATTATATTCGTGAATAATGATGAAATGCATGATCGAATGCTGGTTGAATTGAATTTTAGAATTGTCAAGTGATACCGCATGACATATTGCGTGGGTTATCTGAAATGGCATGTCGCATGAGCATGAGCGATGCTGCATTCACGACTAAGTAAAAGCAAAGACAAGAATGAACTGTTTGCTGATGTGTTGCATGGTTAGATTAAAGTTGATAGTCCGATTAAGTCAGATGACCGCTAATCCTTCGGGGTTATGCCGTGACCATTGGGTCGCGTGACAATAGTTAGATGTGGAGTCGCGATTGACGTCGGGCCCAAGCTTCTTAGGGAATGCCGTCGATGGGGGATGGCCCATGACGTCGTCGTGCCTCATAGGGATGATGATGCCTGGTCTACGACTAGTTGACCGCCAACCATAAGGTTGTGCCGTGGCCTTGAGGGTCATAATGATTATAGCATATGTGTAGATGTGAGACATAAGAAAGCTGTGTGCAATGCTCTGATTATTTGCATGCTCTTAATGTTGTGATGATTTGACGCATGAGTTGATAGTCGTGCAGGGTGTGGCAATGGTCAGGTGAGATCGCTTGTGACGTGACTCGCATGTGATTGATGAACTGTGTCATCTAACAGCCACGTGCCTTGCTTGCATTGTATGAGATTTGACGTGCAGGGTGTGGCATACCGGGTAAGGTTGCATGCGAATTGAATGTTGATTGTTGGGTGACCCGTCTGTTATTTGCTTGCGGGTTTCTTGGTTGTTTGTTGTTTGGTTGAGTGAGGGGTAGTTCTGGAGAGATTCCCCTGGTTAAGTTGGCGTACTAACCGGGGTTTAGCGGGAGAATTCACAGAGATTTTATCTTACTGGTTATTGTATAACCACTTTTAGGCCCTAGAATGGTGCACCCGCAATGGAGAACTCTGCCCCCACTCCACTAGTGATTGACCCAACGAAGCTTGAGTCCGATGGGTCCGAGTGACCGTGGCCCGATGATTCATTTTATATAGTTGAATTAACCTAACCTAGTTTCTTTTTGACCTAGCTTAGAAGACGGATTGGCCCTTTGTTGGGCTTGTAAATCGGAATTGATCCTCTGTTAGTTAATCAAGTGAATTGAATAAATGAGTAGTTGTTGTTGTTCTTATTGTTCATCCCTCTATCCTTGTTTGATTGTTTGATTGTCTAGGGATGGTTCATCTTCTACTTACGCATAACGAAAGATCAAATGAATGGTCATGGACGAGTCCTAGGACGTTGCTTTCTATCAACCAAGGAAATGGGGTTACCGCGAGCTCGAGAGTCGGGGCGTGATAGGGTGGGTGTGTGTGAGAGAGAGAGAGCGGGGGGCTTGTGTGTGTGTGTGTTTTTTTTAAATAATTTAGCTTTTTTTGAGTTTTAATGAAAAGAAAAAACAGAAAAAGGAAAAAATAAAATTAAAAGACAAAAATGCCCTTGACCAGTAGGTGAGGTCAGGTCTTTCTTTAAGCTTGACATAGCCACTTCATAACCTTATTTAAAATAACGTCAACTCTAGGCTCTTATTTGAGAAAATCATTACATTTTCAGCCTTTATTTAAAATAAAGTCCACTTCAAGTGCTTATTTGAAAAAATAGAGGCATTTCAATCCCTTATTTGGATGTTTCTCAATTTCCTTTATGTTATTGTTAATAAAATATCTAAATGTTTATTACACTTGGTAAATTTTTTGCAACTTCCGTGTCAGTAACTTTCTTTACTCATCGTAATTTTCTTAATTATTGTAAATTTTATCGCCTTTGCATCCATAAGTTTCCTTTAGTGTCATTAAGTTGCAGCAGAAAATTGGTTTTGCAAAGCACATCTTACGGGACCTTTTTTTTCTTTTCCTTTTTTAGCCAATGATGATCCACCTTGAATGTGGGACTAGTCCTTTAAAGGCCTATTTGGTAACTATTGTATTCTTGAGAATGATTTCTACTCGGAAATGATTCTTTTTTATTATGTTCCCGGAAACAATTAAATTTTTCTTTGTTTCTTTTAATTTTTTTAAGAGTTTTATTATATTTTTCTTCTTCATCCTCCTTCTTTGTGGCCAGTCATTGGCTATTGCGATGGTTGGCAACTAATTGGGTGAGGTCCAGCAAGCTCCCCGGAGGCTCACTTAGCCATCGCGTGCCTTGACGTTGCTAGATTTGGGCAAGGTCAGGCCTTGCTAGTGGCTAGGCAAGCCTCGCCTAGCCCGGCGAGGGTTGATCTCGTCCAGGCCACACGAGGTAGAACTCGCCTTAGCTTGGGGAGGCCCGACCGACAAAGCCATTTGGGTTTTTCTCTCTTCTTCTTCCTTTCGTCCATTTTCTCAGTTCCTTTCTTTGCAATCCCATCACCTTTTCGCTCGTTGTCCTTGGCTCTCATTTTCTTTGCAGAAGAAATCCTAGGGTTTCTACGGCGAAAGGATGGTGGAGATGGTATCGTTTGGCCACGTGGAGGTGGGGAAGGCCGTGTCTAACATCACCAACTCGCTAGATCTTGCGAGGCAAGCCTCACCTAGATTTGTGAGGCTAAGCCTCGTCAGTGGCAGAGCAAGCTAGTTGGACTTTGCCCAATCGGTCGCCAATAACTGCTAGTGGCGGCGGTGACCAATGGCAACGTTAGTGGCCAGCAATTGGTTGAGAGGAAGAAGAAGAGAGAAGGAGAAAAGAAGAAAAGAAATGAGAAAAAAGAGAAAAATGTTGGGTTTGATTCTGGAATTGTTCCCGATAACAAAGAAGCAATTTTTTTTTACTTCTTAATTCTGTTCCAAATTTGTTCCTAGGAACAAAACATTTACCAAACATATTTCTATACATTTTCTGTTCGTGAGAACAAAAGAATAGAATTAGATAATATTTGGCAAGTTAACAAACAGACCCTAAAAGTGCTCATAATAATTCTCGGAAATTTTTTTATAAAATAATTATGTTGATAATTTATTTTATTTTAGTTAATGGGTTTGTGCATTTATTAAATAACATATAAACGAATTGTCATTTTCAATACTTGGACAATCGAAAATTTTCTTATTAAGCATTCTCATAAATTACCATCAAGACATTTATTAACGTAATTTAACCATCTCTTTTGCCAAGACCATTGAGAAAGAACAAAAAAGTTCTTCTAGAAGTCGAGCTTATGAGTCTGCCAACAACACACTCATTCGAAAAGCAAAACTATTAAAGGAATTGTGTCATAGTCCGACCCTCGAGTACACGATAACCCCTGCTCACTTTGGTCAAATGAATGTAATGTCCTAGGACACATCGCTAACCATTCTTTTTATCTTTCAATTATATGCATGCAAAAGCGAAACATCAAACATCCAGTGAAACAACAATAGCAAGGATAGTAGGAAGACCAACAACCATAACAACAAACATACCATTTTATTTATTTACTAGATAACACATGGGAACATATATGTACAAGCTCTACAAGCAGACAGTGTTCTTTGTCACTAACAAACAGATATAAAGGGCTAAGGGTTAATCTACTCCGTCAAAAGTTGAACGACAGGTCAATCCAAAAAGCCGGGGTAAGGCATGCCTATTAGGGGCTGTCGAAGCAGCAGGATGGCGAGTAAAGGTTGTGCTCAGACAAGTCATAGTTCAATGGGTACACGGAGTCTAGCTTGGGGTCTAGGTTCCCCACTGCTCTGTTTCGAGGTTCGATATCCTTCAGGTCCCTTGACTAGGGCTTTTGCTAGAAGGATCATCAAACCCATGCAGAAGACTGAATAGGTCTTTGCCTTCCGTATAAACCATGCTTGGGACACGTGCGAGACCCACATAGTCAAAACCTCGTCCACCCAAACAGTGGACACGTGGCGCTCATACATATGTGGCATACCTGGGAATATATAGGTCATAACGATGGTGTCCCAATCCTAAGGGACCCCAAACCACATATGGGATGGCATGCCATCCTAAGGACCTGAAAACATTTAACAACCATGAGTGAGAGGGAGGGGAGAGAGGGGGTAAAAACTATTTTGTTCTTAGAAACAATTTTGAAAACAATGTCATTTTCTTCTTTTTTTCTATTCCTTCCTCCTTCTTCTAGCTAGTCATCAGGCATTGACAATGGCTAGGGTCTGGCTAGAGATGAGGGCCAATGAGGTTGACTTCTTTGGCCCTCGACGAGGCTCAACCTCACCCAAATTTGGAACAGAAATATAAATAGAAAAAAATTATTTCTGAATAAAAATAGTTTTTTGGAACAGAAATATCACCAAACACAAAATAGACAAAACAGACAAAAGAAAATTGAGAAAGAATAAAAAAGAAGTAAAAAAAGAAGAAAGAATTATTAAGAGAAGAAGAGAACCGAGTGGGGGGAGAGTTCTTGGAAGTATATGGTTCAACTGTACCTCCTAAGAACCCTCCTTTCTTACAAAAGTTCAGATAGATTTCTATAAATCATGTCAAGATGAGTTTGCTAGTCTATTTTAGGAACTTGTGTATTAAATGTCAGTTGTTACCGAGAACTCTCCTTTCTCGTGTGGTATGGAACTGATTGTAAATTATGTCATTAATTTTTAGGAACTCTAGGGAAGACTATATAACTGATGTTTGTATTAAATGTTGGTTGTTGTTATCAAAAGAATGTCCCTTTGTAATTGGTAGGAGGATGAGTTCACCCTAAACAAGAAATAGGAACTGCTCTAAATAGGAGGATGAATTCACCGAGTGGGGAGAGAGTTCTTGGAAGTATATGGCTCAACTGTACCTCCTAAGAACCCTCCTTTCTTACAAAAGTTCAGATAGATTTCTATAAATCATGTCAAGATGAGTTTGCTAGTCTATTTTAGGAACTTGTGTATTAAATGTCAGTTGTTACCGAGAACTCTCCTTTCTCGTGTGGTATGGAACTGATTGTAAATTATGTCATTAATTTTTAGGAACTCTAGGGAAGACTATATAATTGATGTTTGTATTAAATGTTGGTTGTTGTTATCAAAAGAATGTCCCTTTGTAATTAGTAGGAGGATCAATTCACCCTAAACAAGAAATAGGAGCTGCTCTAAATTCCTTGATTTTAATAATAAATTAAGAATTTGTTTGATAATCATCCTATTTTTCTATTTTTTTGTTGTTTCCGAAACAAAAAAAGATCGCAAAAGGATTTGGTAATGTCAACTAATTTTTCTATTCCCTAGAATAGATAAGTGGTCAAGGATTAAATTCGGAACAAAAATAAGAAGCAAAAGAACCTATTTATTTGTTTCCAGGAACAATTTCCAAAACAATGTCATTTTCTTTTTGTATTTCTTCCTTTCTCTTCCTCCAGCTGGTCGCTGGGAATTGCTGATGGCTGGGATTTGGCTAGAGACAAGGGCCGTTGAGGTGGTCCTCGCCAGGGGCCCGTGAGGCTCGACCTCTCCCAGATCTGGTAAGGTCTAGCCTTGCCTAGCCAACCGGAGGTCGGCTTTGCCTAGTCATGGTGAGGCCAACCTAGTGGTGTCTAGGTGAGGTTGAGGCTTAGCAGCCATATCGACAATCTGCTAGGGGACAGAGAAGAAGGGGAAAAAAGAAAAAAATTAAAAAAATAGAAAAATCTCATAAAATTATTAAAAATCTAAAACAAATTCGATATTATAAAGAAATGAGATTTGTATCAAATACTTTTATGTTCTTTTTCTATTTTGAGAATAGAAATTTTAGGATCATACCAAATGTGTTCTTTTACCAGAAAGTCATCAAAGGAATATAAATGAAAAGAAAATACTCATCGGAAATTGTTTCCGAGAATAGAAATATTACCAAATGCAAAATGGACATAAGGGATAAAATGGACAAAAGAAATTAAGAAAGAATAAAAAAAGGGAAAAGAAGGAAGAGAGAATTGTTAAGAGAAGAAGAGAACCGAGTCCAGGGAGAGTTCTTGGAAGTATATGACACTTTCCCTCCTAAGAACCACACTTTTCTTACAAAGGTACAGATACATTTCTATGAATCATGTCAAGATGAGTTTGCTAGTCTATTTTAGGAACTCCAAGAGAGGGCTTTTTCACCCATGTGTATTAAGTGTCAGTTGTTGTTACTAAGAACTCTCCTTTCATGTGAGGAACGGAATTGGTTGTAAATTATGTCATTAAATTTTAGGAACTCTTGTTAAGACTAATGTTTGTATTAAATGTTAGTTGTGGTTACCGAAAGGATGTCACTTTGTAGCTGGTAGGAGGATAAAAATGTCCCCCTAAACAAGACATGTATCGTATGAGTCACAGCCATCTAGGTAAATCAGAAAATGCCGTCATAACCATGGAAAATGTTTACAATTAGGTAAATTGACGTGCAATTGATGCGATTTCTTCCTCTTATAACAAAAGTAGCTTTGGCCAAACATATAATATGTATTTTTTGGTTGGGGGGGAAGGGGGGGACCATTTTGTGTGAGTATATATTGCTATAAGAGATCCACGCCTTCACGAAACCTTCGATAAAAGTTATCATGGCTTAGTCCCACTTATAATTCGGATTTATAATATCATAAAAGATAGTGCGCCGTCATTATCACCAGGCTACCACAATTTGTCGTGCTCATTCTCTTATCCTTGAGTGTGACTCAAAAAGCTAGGTTCGATCACAATAAAAGTTTCTGGAAAATACAAAAGTGAACAATGTCATAAAAATTGTTATATTAGTTTGAAAGTTGGTCATAATTGAAGGTTGTTAATGAAAAAGATTTTTTTTTTCACTGAAACGGTTGCCTTCAATATCACTCCCCTTAAATCTTAGCGTAGTCCTTCCTTACTCAGACATGAGGGAAATTGACCTTATTGTACACATAGTTTCACCACTCTATAGCTGGTTCATTTGCGTTAGGTGATTTCTAGTATCGTTATACCAAAAATTGAAGCACTTTTTTGGACTACCCTACCAAAATCTAAAAATGACAAAGGATCATTCTAGAAGATTTTTAAAAAATTTAAACAAAAATTCCGAATAACAGAATTGGATTTTTGAAGGTTTCAAGTGTTCCATATTATATAAAAGCTAAACGTTGATATTACTTTACAAAAAAAAAGTTCAACTATTACAAACAAAGGAAAAAGGAAAAGAGTAAAAAACAAAGTGAAATCACCGCCACACCTAGCGTTTCAGTTGGAATTTTTTAGTATGTTATTAAAGGCAGGTTAAAACCCCATTTATCCCCAAGCATCTCATGGATTTTTAAGCCTAATTGGCGGTGTAGATAATTTTGTGTGTACTCTTTTATTGCTTGCGTTGGACTTTCGTTTTGTCAATTGTTATTGGTGAATGGCACCTATTATAAATCGGAATATGACTTTATACTAATAATATATTAGGGTGTTATCTGCCCATTGCCGTGTGATAAAGAAATCTACTGATCACTAATGAAGGCGTCTAGAAATCAATAATTCAGTTAATGTTTTCATCAATTTTCACGTACCATGATATGAATATATAATTTCAAATTCTCATTATTTTAGCAACCTTTTGTTTTAGTACCGTATTTGCCTACTTTTACATTAGAGCCAAGAAATGCGGAAGATACGTGGATCATCACGTTTATCTTATTACGAACTGAAATTGAGTAGCACCACTGATTAATTATAACTGCTAATACTATGAGAGTGAGAGCAAGACCATAATTATATGTAATTTTCCAGGTGTTGAATCAACTAAGCTAAATTGTCAAATTACATATTAACAATCTTTCTAATCAAGATTAGCATTTTTGTTGGTAAAAAAATTATTTTAGGGTAAATTTGTTACAAATATAATAGTTTCGGGATTTTTTGGTCAAAAAATTAGTTTGACCTAAATTTGCCTCATGTGTACTAATTTGGGCATTTCTTATGGTATTAATTCAAAGAAAAAATGAGACAAAAGAAAAATGAGTAAGAATAAAAAGTAAGAGGGAAGAGTACTTGGAAGGATGATACTGTCCCTCCTAAGGATTGTCCTTTCTTACCACGGTATAGGTAGATTTCTATAAATCATGTCAAAATAAGTTGATTGGTCTAATTTAGGAACTCGGGGTAGGATTTTCTAATATTAAATGTTAGTTGTTGTTGCCAACAACTCCCCTTTCCTTTTTCTATGAAAAAGGGCCGAAGCCGAATGCCATAATTTAACCTCGTGCTTGTCGTAAATTATGTCGTCAGTTTTTATGACCTCTAGTTAAGGCTACATAACTAGTGTGTATTAAATGTTAGTTGTTTTTACCAAAAGAATCTCACTTCAACAGATCCTATTTTTTCCCATTGGGTCCTTTACGTTAGAGAGCCCCTTTTCAAAAGAGTTGGTAGAGTGGGACAGATATAAAAAAAAAACATTGGCAATAGGAATAGTGTGTATGGGGCAAAAATTGACTCAGGCGATTAAATTCAAGATCTTGGTAGAGCCAATCAACCTCTAACTAAGTAGGCGACTTATGTAAAAAAAAGATATGCTTCATACGTTTTATGAATAGACTATATGTGAAAGTATACAAATTCTCCGAACGAGGACCTTAGATCTAGTCATGGAAGAGACATAAATATTATCGCTTCATAAGAAATAAGTTTTTGTGAGTGATTCCCATAAAAACTAAAACTGGATTTACTACATCTAAATATTACTAATATCGATGTTGTATGAAGGCGGGATGGATAGGATCGATTATATTATTAGGAGAATATCTTCTTTTCGCCCCGAAATAATCTCACTTGTGTTATTATTCATTAAATTGGGCTGGTTTGCTCTAAAAAATAAGTCCAAGTGACAAGGTGGCTTTGAACGCGTTGCCTATAAATACTCATCAAGTGTTGAGGTTCTGCAACGCAGTGAAAGCCTCTCCTCAGCCTTCAATTCGCGTAATCGTCCGACATCCACAAACGAAGCACGAAAATAGTGGGGAAAATGTCGGTTCAGGTTTCGGCAATTCCATCTTCTTCTCCGAGTAAAGGAAGAAGCGGCGGGGTCGAACGCCAGAGGGCAGAATATCATGAGAGCATATGGGGCGATTACTTCCTCAAATACGCTTCTCCCTCCCACTCAAAGGTTAGAATTTCTTCTTATGTCTTCATCCTTTATATTCTTGCGATTGCATTTTGTAGACTCAATAAAAGTCTTTGTGTTCACGATAATTGATAGCATCAAAAAACTAAGGGTCCGATTGTTTTGAAAAAAAAAAAAAACTATTTCAGGAAACCGTTTTCTGACTTTTTGGTATTTAGATAATGGAAAACGAATTGATTTATGGAAAAAAAAAATTCATTGACTGAAAATAATAAGCTTAAATTGGGTAAAACCTATTTTCTTTTCTGGTAAGAAGGAGATGATTTTCGCTAAATCATCAAACAAATGAAAACTGATTATTTTTCTTGAAAATTATTTACATGGAATATACTTTCTTTTATTGTGAAGTTTTCAATGAAACAATTGCATCCTAATTCTTAGATTGTTGGGAAGCATCAATCCCAAGATTGCTTGATAAATTGGTTACATATCGGAAAACTCTCATTTTCTATCACTATGTAAGTCACCCATTATACATGTTGCAGGAACATTTGTTTAAAAAATGTACAACCAGAAAAACTTTGCAATTGCACTAAAAAGCATATTTACATGCTGTGAAGGATATGATGGATCATACCAATTACACTTTACGCGAACTTAGGACAAGCATGGTGAAAGTAGGGCTGCTTTGGACAGCTTTGAGCTCTTCTTTTGCCTGTATGCTCTTAACATTTGGAAACTCTTAGTGCAAAATGATGGGCCGCCTTCAAGTGTAAGAAGAACTGCTACTAGATGATAGAACAATGAAGGGATAGAGTGAAGAAAAAGTACCTCTGTCATGTTCTCTTTTCTCCTAGCCTTTCCACCTAGGCGAAAGAGAATGTCGGTGTAGGGTTCCAGTTGCGTTGGTTTAGGACCAAGTCTTAGTCGCTACCATATGGTTGACTTGATCATTCTCACCATAATTCCAGAGTCTGTATGGTGGATTTGATTTTTGAATTTATCCTTGCTTTCGCGAGCATTCGGCTTTTGTTTTTATCTCCATCCTCTTTATCAACTCGACTATCCCACTTAGGTCTAAGAATTTCTCTATCAATTCTATAACCTTATCCGATCCTGTTAGTTTCCCAAGTGTGATCCTCAATTGATTTAGAAGTTGTTCCCGGGCAACTTAAGAAAACATAAAAAAATAAATAAAAGGTTCTTATAAGCCTCCACCCCATCCCTTGGAAAGAAAAGTTAGTAATGAAAAAGGAAAGAGCGAGACGATCGTTTTTGTTCTCTAGCGAAGTGAGGTTCATTATCTTGGCGAATGAAGTGGATCAATATCGTTTTGGCTGCCAAATACTTTTTCTTGCATCGCTGCATAAATCACTTTCCATGAGCAACGAATCACTTGAATTGGGTCTGCTGCATTAGGAACTTCCCTCGCCATGGGTCGCATTTAATTTCTTCCTAACTCAAGAATTTGATTATTCCAAACAGGGTCGTGTTTAACAAGTTTAAACTATATTGTATGCACCCCGACACATGTAACAGTCCATCCTTCACAAACGTCAAATGTACTATTCCACCAAAATGAAATGATTTGGTCATCGATTATTCAATTTTAGAGAATAATGTTAGATTTCGTCTCTTTGAAAGTTTCAATTTTAGAGAATAATGTTCACTTTTCTGAGGATATATGCTCGTCGTATTGAATTTGCAGTATGCACAATTTGCCTTGTTTTCATTCATTTTATTGGCTTGTAACTAAGAAAACATGATTATTTTTTTTCACAGTAAGTTCGATTTCCTTTGAGTTCCTTTCTTTTATATAAATATATATCACATGCTTGCTTTTATTCAGAATAGCGCATTACATATTTGCAGAAGTTCAAATTCCTCGGAAGAGTGGAGGAACAAGTTGAGGAATTGAAAGGAGAGGTAAGGAAGATGCTGGCTGGTGTCGTGGATAAGCCGTCACAAATGCTTCACTGGATTGATCAAATTCAACGCTTGGGAATTGACTACCATTTTGAACGAGAAATAGATCAGCAATTAGAGCAAATCCACAAAAATTACTCCCAATTTGATCATGGAGATTTTAAGGGAGATGACCTTCACATGGTTGCTCTTATGTTTCGATTGCTACGGCAACAAGGCTTCAATATTTCATCAGGTAAATCTTAAACTTAGGGAATCAATCCAATAAGATACCTACAAAATTCTTTCTTTGGAAAATTAATGTCACAAAATTTACTAATGGTCATTCGAATTTTAGGAGAAACAAGTGAAACAAAATCTAGGACATTAATTTGGTGTATCACCTTCCTAACTTCTAAACCTAATTTCTGATCAATTATGTCTTTTTTTCCCATGTTGGTTGGTCACACAGAGGTCTTTAACAAATTCAAGGACAATGATGGCAACTTTAAGAAATCGCTTATCACAGATGTGCGTGGACTATTGAGCCTATATGAAGCTTGCCATTTAAGATGCCATGACGATGCTATTTTGGATGAAGCACTTCCTTTTGCTATAACTCACCTTGAATCAATTGATGAAGTGAAAGTAAGCAATACTCTTGCGAAACAAGTGAGTCAAGCCCTTAAGCAGCCACTTCGCAAGAAGTTGCCAAGACTCGAGGCAAGGCATTATATTTCACTCTACCAAGAAGAGCCTTCACATGACGAGGTCTTGCTCGCCTTGGCTACACTAGATTTCAACTTACTACAAGAGCAACACCAGAAGGAAATCGGCAAGATTACAAGGTTAACTAACTTCACATGATAGTATGATCTAAAATTAGCTTCTAGATTATCTAATACTGCCCAAACTGCTGCTTTTTCTTGATCTTTTTTTTCAAAGGTTTACTCGTCTTGTTTCAATTTACTCTTCTAGATAGTGCTTTTGAAAGTTCTCAACAAGTGTAAGATGAGTTTAAACTATGCGAATTCATCGGGCAAACATACTTTCCATAATGCTCATATTCGTTTAATCGTAGGTGGTGGAAGGATATAGATGTTCCAACAAAGTTCCCATTCTCTAGAGATAGGATTGTGGAGTTGTTCTTCTGGATATCAGGAGCATATTTTGAGCCAGAGTTTGCCACAGCCAGAAATATACTAACCAAAGTGACATCCATGATTTCCATTCTCGACGATATTTATGACGTCCATGGCACATTGGAAGAGCTTGTACCCTTCACTGAAGCAATTCAAAAGTACATAGTCTGCATTCTCTTGTTCAAACTTCTAAATTTGATCAAGTATTTGTAGAGTCAGTATGTCATTTTCAAGGACTTGAATTCAGGTGGGATGTTGATGCCATGGATGGACTACCCGAGTATATGCAAGCTTATTATAAGGTGCTTCTCGATCTCTATGATGNTCTCGACGATATCTATGACGTCCATGGCACATTGGAAGAGCTTGTACCCTTCACTGAAGCAATTCAAAAGTACATAGTCTGCATTCTCTTGTTCAAACTTCTAAATTTGATCAAGTATTTGTAGAGTCAGTATGTCATTTTCAAGGACTTGAATTCAGGTGGGATGTTGATGCCATGGATGGACTACCCGAGTATATGCAAGCTTATTATAAGGTGCTTCTCGATCTCTATGATGAAATTGGGAATGAACTGGCTGCAAAAGGAAGATCATATCGCCTCATCTATGCAAAAGAAGCCGTAAGCATCATATGTACATTTTGCATGCATCCAACGCAATTTTTCTTAGGAACCCAACGTTGTTGTGTATGTTTACTTTCTCAGATGAAGAAGCAAGCAAGAGGGTACTTTCACGAAGCCAAATGGTTCCATACCGGCTACACACCAACACTGGAGGAATACATGCCCCTTGCATTATTAACAACGGGCTATGAAGAGATAGCGGTCACATCACTTGTAGGAATGGGCGATGTGGTCACAAGAGATGCTTTTGAATGGTTGCTTGGTGACTGCAAGATTTTGAGGGCTTCAAAAATCATATGTAGGCTCATGGATGACATTTCTTCTCACCAGGTATAATAAAACATAATTATCCTCCATTAATCTAATAAAATTAGATCGGCCACCATTCAGCCGGAAACAATATTGACATAATCACGCCAATGTTGTTGACATATAGTTCGAGCAAAAGAGGGGGCACATAGCATCTTCGGTGGAGTTGTTGATGAAAGAAAATGGCATCTCGGAGAAGGAAGCTGAGGAGGAACTCCAGAAACGAGTTGTGGATGCGTGGAAGGACATCAATGAAGAGTTTCTTCGTCCGACCGCGGTCCCAACACCAATTCTCATGCGAATTCTCAACCTCTCGCGGGTGATCGATGTGTTATACACCAATGGAGATCATTACACCCACTCTAAGACCAAGCTCAAAGAGCATATCATATCGCTCTACGTTAATCCCTTGCCGATGTGAAGTTTGAAGAAACATCGTCGCACCAGTGTGATATGCAATATCAAGGGTCTGTCATTCAAGCTTTTGAACTCTATTTTTCTTGGATGCATGAAGGAAAATGTCATTACTAGTATGTACTTTCAAAATTGCCGTGCGAGATATAATTCATGATTTTCCTTTTGTCGTCATAAGTTCTATGGATTCTATGGTTTGTAATACTCCACAATAAAAATAAAAATAAAAAGTCTTACTTAATGGATCATGAATTTTCTATGGCGCACGTAGTTATCCTCACTATTAGTAACTTATCTCTAAAATATTTTATCGTAACTTTTATTTAGGGAACATCTGTTTAGGGGTGATCGGGTCCAAGGTGGGTAGGATTCAGACCTGGACCTTGTACCCGACCCTGTTATAACCAGTTCCTCTTTTCTGGACCCTGTACCCTACCATGTTTTTATTGGACCATGTTTTGGACCCAACCTTGTTTTTCCAGTCCGGGAACAAGGTCAACCATGTTTTCATTGGAACCTGTTTTGCAACCGTTCAATATTCTATACAGCTTCGAATTTCACATTAATTAGCGAAAAAACAACAACATAATTCTCCTAACATTATAAGACAAAGCAAAAATCCTAAGAATGCATAAGCATTAGCAACAAATATGGATCTAATATTAGTCACATTCTCACAAATATTTCTAATATGACCTAATGTACTTACTTATATGCATGCGACAAAGCTTTTATTAAGATGACATCTTTCTTGAGTTGGATTGAAAATTAGTTCTACAATAATTAATAGCATCTATCCTACGACTATAGTAATAGTTGAAAGTGGGTGATAATTCTATTTTTAATAGAGTATTCTTGCTTATTTAGACTTGATATTTGCTAAATTTAGAGGAATTTTTGGGTGAATTTAATTGCTACTCATGTAATTTTATTTTGTATGAAATATTTTCAGATCTTCCAAAATATTGCAATATCTTTCAGAATATTTCATTTTGAAGAAAAAGGCAGCCCAAATCAGATATTTGGAGAATTTGACCATGATTGAAGACAAGGTTCAAAGAAAATCAATGAGGAATCTTTTTGATTTCCTAACAGGAGTTGACTTAGGGCAGATTTTTGGAGGCTATATAAACTGCTATTGTGCCGCTGAAGAAAAAAGAGAATCCTTGGAGCCACCATCTTTGCAGAAAAATTTGAGTTTTCTTAGTTAGATTTTGTTCTTCTATTTTAGTAGAGTTGGCGTGTCAATGAGAGAAGGAGGAGACAAACCTGAAGCTTCTTATTTCTCAATTCGGTGAATTTGTTTTTATTTAGTATTATGTTTTATTTAATTCTTGTCAGTTTAATTTTTACTATGTTCTAAATTTCTTTTGTTAGAGCTACGATGGATCTTAATCATGATTGATTAATTTTCAAAAACTTTCATACAATAGAATTATTTTGATTGTGTCATTCTTTATCATGATCTTAATGCTTTTAGAAGTCTGGCCAACTTTTGAATGATTTTTTATATATGCATGATACCGGGTGGAGATTGTGTGCATGTGCAATAATGATATTGAACCATAAATTAAATCTAGGTCAAGGTACACTAGGTTATTTATGTGGCTGCGGTAGTAGATCTAGGTTGAGACTACTTAGATTGAATCCGGGAATTTCCACAAGAACTTAATGCTTTTAGGTAGTTTAAATTCACCTAAGGTTAGTATGGGTTAACATACCTAATTAGGGATTATTAGACCTAGGTCGGCTTTTAATTCATCTTAGGGAAATTTCGCCAACACAATTGGCAATTAATTTATTGCATGAAAAGTTAGGAAAATTAATTATGAATGATTAAGTGAAGTTGGATGCTCTAACACTTTGTGATCTTGATAATTATTAATTTTCAGTTTGCTTTAGATTATTTTTACTTTACAATTTTAATTAGCTTTTAATTCTTTAAGTTTTGAATTTTTCTATATTTTAGTATTTTAATTTGTTTAGTTTACTTTTTACTCGTCTTTTCAATTTGGTTAGCTAAATTTTTGAATTGATCACTTTCAGTAAGTAATTGGATAAAATAAAATAAAACAATCCCTGTGGGAACGATACTCACTCATCACTTTATTACTTGTTGATATTGTGCACTTGCAATTCACCTAACAGTGGGATTATTAAAAAAAAAATAATGAGAATAGTTCTTTTTAACAATTTTTTCAAAACAATTATCTCTTAACTTGAGTCAGAGAAAATCTTTCTTTTTTTAACATTTCTTCGACAACAAAAAAACTCAAAAGCATTATACAGAGAGACGATTTTTTTTTTAACAGGATAAAAACCGGTCCGGTTCTGGGTGGGTCTTTGTTTGGACCCTATTCCCGAATCAATTTTAACCAGTTCCCAAAAACTAGAACCTGTACCCGGACTGATTTAACCAGAAACCGGTTCCCAACCCTATTTTTGGGTGGTCCGGTCTGGGTTCCGGGTAAACTCGGTCCAGTTGCACACCCCTACATCTGTTCTCATTGATAAGAGTATGTTCTCCGATTTCTAGGGTTCGTAATTTTTCACAAATATAGGAATCTACTTAAGTTAATAGTAAATTTCTTTTATGTTATTGTTAGTAAAATATCTAATTGTTCGTTACACTTCGTAAAGTTTATGCAACTTATGTGCCAGTAATTTTCCTTACTCATTGTAATTTTCTTAATCATTGTAAATATCATAACCTTTGCATCCATAAGTTTCCTTTAATGTTAGTAAGTTACGGCAAAACCGGTTTTGCAGAGCAGATTTGCCGGGATCACGTTTTTCTTTTCCTTTTTAAGCCACCAAGATCCACCTCGAATGCGGGACTAATCCCCTAAAAATGCTCGTAATAACTCTTGGAAATTTTTTTATAGGAAAATCATAGCAATTATTTCTTTTGTTTTGTTTTGTTTAAGAAGTTTATGCATTTATTAAGTAACAGTCTAACAGATAAACGGACTGTAATTTGCAATGCTCTGATTTTTATTCTGATAAATAAAATCAATACTTGGACAATTGAAAATCTTCTTATTAAGCATTCCCATAAAATACTATCTAGACATTTATTAACGTATTTTAACAATTTCTTTTGCTGAGACCGTTAAGAAAGAACAAAAAAAGTTCTTCTAGAAGTCGCGCTTTATTGGAGTCTACCAACAACACACTTATCCAGAAAGGAAAACCTGCTAGGGTTTCTCACGGTAACTTTAAATGATTTGACTGTCCAATAAAAAATTCTCCTTTAGTTAGCACATCATTACGCTCATGCCCGTGTACTTTAAAAAAAAGTCACAATTTTTTTTTAATTATGATCATTTTAACATATTTATTCTAAATTATTTATGATACTAAAAATCCTAAATTTATACCTATGTGATGCATTTACCCTCTATCAAAATTTTGTCAATGAGCATCATTAAAAATCTATCTACATAAAGTCAGAAAACAAACAATATTGACATGGTGCATGCATAATTTAAATGAAATAAAAATAATGATATTTTGGTTATAAAATTTATAATGGAACTTTGACAAAGGATAAATATGTTGCATAGTTACAATGTTGAAGTTTTTATGTCACAAGAAAAAAAAATTAATATAAATGTGTCATAGTAGGTTTAGTTTGGAGTTTACGAGATCATAATAAAAAAATTTAAGATAAATCTGTCACAATGAGTTCTAGGAGGAGTGAGTATCGGACCAACCCTGGACCGGCCCAACTCTATCAATCTTGGTCTGGTTCCTAAGAGGACTAGGTTAATCCTTGATCCTGAAATTTCTAAACTAGCATTGTGTGAGCCAATCCTTGGTGAGGGTTTGTCCAACCCGGACCAACCCTAACTATATATATTATATATTATATATAATATTCTTTTATCTATTCTAAGATCAAATCCTAACTTAAATGACATTAAACGATGTCCTCCTCCTCTACCTCCAATGCTCTTGTTCTCTTCTTTCTTCTTTATCCTCTTCAATTTGCAAAGTAAAATTGAAAGAAACAATTTCATTCACGAGCAATCTCACCCCACTCACCGCTCGATGCTCGACCCACTTGCCTTGCTCACGGCTCAATGCTCTCACCACTCACCTCTCTTTGTTGGCCTCCTTGTTGCTGAGTAAATTAGTTGGTCCCGAGTTAACCTTGGAACTAGACCGAACCAATAGGGTTGGTCCGATCCTCGGTCCCAAGCTCAACTAGGTTGGTCCTTGGTCCCAAAAATTGGGGATAAACACTATGCAGATTTGTCTCTGGATTAGGTATTGTATCGAACCATACTAACCCTCAGTGAGCATAGTTTATGATTTTTGGTACCTTTTTCCCTTTAAAAAAAATATAAGAATCCTTGTGAAAGCAAAGGTAAAGCTTGTCAACAACAGTTAAATTTATTGAAACCTCGCAGTTGAGCGAGTTGTAGTACAATTACTTGATGAGTGTCACTACTTGAAAATTTGTCCCAATAAATTATTTACGCTCTTCCATTAGGGTAATGACACTATAGTACCCGAAATTTTGTCCATGGAAGTAATATTATTTAACCACAGTATGTACATGCTGGAGATCGTGGACTAATATACCAAAAAGGAGAAATTTTTGTAGGATATATTGATCCAAGAGTATAAAAAGGAAAATCTATTTGGATCAGTACTAATCTACTATTGTCGACAAAAGCCTTATCCGAACCGCAAATGATTGGAGAGTGATCGAGATTGCTATGTGGATCCACGCTTGACCGCAAAATGTGCGAACGGGGCTGAGATGGAATCATGAATCTATGTGAATCCAAGTTCGAGGAAATTTAACGATAATAACTGCAAGAGGTCAAATGAAAATAAGAAAACCTAATTAGTGTTCAATGAAACTAATTAACATAACCTTGTCGACAACAAGCTATGGTCTAAGTTGAGAGAGAGAGACATTACACGACCAAATTTAAGAGGCACATGGAAGGTAACACAACGACTGCTATAGGGCACTGGAATATTAAACAAATTAGTTATGTGTTTTTTGAGAAAATGACATAAATGGTGTTTGAATTTTGACCAGATGTGCAATGTAATTCCTAAAATTTTAATTTGTTCAATGTAGTATTTGAACTCCAGCCCAATATATAATGTGGTCCCTGATTTTTAATATGTTCAATGTGCTTCTTGAATTTTTGGTGATATTCAATTTAGTTCTCAAATTGTATGAAAAAATTCAATGTTATTTCTAAACTTGAATTAATGAAAGCATAATATTAAACTATAAATTGAACATATACCAAAAGTTCAATGACTATATTAAATAAATTAAAAGTTTAGGATCATATTGAACGATTTAAAAGTTCAAGCACCACATTATATATTGAGCCAAAGCTCATGAGCCATTTGTGTAACTATCTATTTTCCTTCTTATTTTTAATTAATGTATCATATCCAAGGTGGGATAAACATATTTCCTACCCTAATACCTAAATAAATTATCTAAGTTTTAACTAGATCTATTCGGACTTATCCCATATTTTACGAGTTTTTTGACATCAAATATGATAAAAATTTGTATTATTTAATTTATATTTATTTTGAAAAATCATATCAAACACACCCTCATACTAGTGTTGTTATAGACTAGATGTTGCCTTGTTGCCATCAAAAAGATAGAACGTGAGACTTGAGAGTGTGTTAGGATAGGAGGAATTTGAGGGAGATAAAGGGTAATTGTCATTAGGTAGAGGGAAAATTTGGAAAAGTTTTAAAGAAGGGCCCAAATTAGGTCAAGGTCTTAAAGCTAATCTCAAATAAGGGCCTAAACTCACTTGTTGGTGAGCACTTGATTTTTCGATGATCGAAATGGGATATTTTTGTCCAAAACGAAAAATGGACAAATATTAAAAAGAAAAAAAAAAAAACTAGAAAAAGCCAAGAAAGGACAGAAATTCAAAACAGTCGCCCTCCAAACTTCGATGGGGGCGCTCTGCTCCTCGAGGGACGATGCAATCTCTTCTGACGTCATCTAGAGCTTCATCTCTCAATCCAACCGGTGCTTCTCCAGTGTGCCTTGCAAATGCCAAGCTTGGCACGCCGAGTTGATCCATACCTTGGTATCGAACTTCCCGTCCAAGAAGGGATCGAGATGAGATCCAGCATCATCTTGGGGATTAGTGGTAATTGAAGAGACCCATTGTTTGCAGCAAGAGATTACAATTTTTAGGGTCCATGTCCATCTTCATCTTCCGATAAGCCCACCTCTATTGAGCAGTTCGTAATGCAAATTGCATCCGATGGGACTCCCAACAATAACGTGACTTTGTACTCGCCTGCTAAGTAAGCATTTAAGTTTACTCTTCTTCTTTTTTCGCTTTCAGTTTTCTTTATTTTAATTGTTGACACCTAAATTTTGATTGATTATTCATAATTTAACCCCTAAACAAAAAATATTAGGATTAAATTGCATAGCATATAGTTTTAGGAGCATTTATCACTGCATTTGCATTGGACATGTGGCAGATGGACTTCAATTGATGGTTCTAAACTTCAATTTAACAAGTTGGACTAAGCCCACAAGGAAAAAGAATTTGGCTAGGCCCATTAAGGGGTAACAAGTTGGAATATGAGAATATTCCCAAAAAATATTTGTATTATTCTTTCAATATTTAAAGAATGTGTCAGATGAAATATTGAAAAAATATTGCACGTGGATATAAGAGTTAAATATGTAACGTGCAAATTTATCATCTTTCCTTAAATGACATAATCATCTCATCTAGGGGGCCACACACTGAAGGAGACAAAAAAAAACACAGCCACAATTGAGAGAAAAGAAGCGGCAGCGCAATATAGAGAGAGAGGAAAAAAAGCATCTCTTTTTATTACAGGTCTTGAAGGTCGGCTCACAAAAGGATGCATTTTCCTCTCGGTCAAAGTTAGAGCCCAAGAGACAAGGGAGAAAGAATCGTGGGACTCGGGAAGCATCTAGCAAAGTAAAAGAAGAAGAGAAGTGTTAAAGGGGAATCGAGCATCCGCCCCGAAGTCTTCAATTGCGCCATATGTTGTTGGCTTTGCTTCATCGCATGCCGGCCACACTTACGATGACATTCGGAGCAACGAGCCCACGCTCTCACAAGTGTAGCTTTAACTTTGCATAACAGATTCTGACAACCACCATGTGCAATCTCGCTCTCACGTTGCTATCCACACTTCGACAATACTCCCAACAATTTCTTGACAACAATTCAACAATTCGGATCAGTCCGTGCCGCTACAATTCAGTCCAACCCTAGCGTGAATTGCTCTCACATCACCATCACACCCTCGTCATCCGCCTTGAAGCACCATTGAAGCTACTCGTCCGAACTTGGAAACAGATAATTAAGGTAGGTAAAGTTCCTATCTAAATTAATTATTGAATATTTTGTTTCATCGCTTGAAGTATTGCATGCTTGATTGAATTCCAATTGAGTAAGGTCGTTATGTCATGTTAAAAAAATCTCAATAATAACAAATATTGAGCCGCGAGACATCAAATCAGGTTTTTTGTTGTTTTGATTTTCTATCTTGGGTCGAGGAAAATTGTATGCTTTATATGATCGATTGCATTATGTGTTAATTTTTTTAGTAAACTTACAAAAATGCATAAAAAAATCCGTTACATAATAGGATAGATTAATGCACTTCATTTCGGACTAGTCTTATAGTTCACATTGCACATGACATAGAAGCTTAGGAAATTTCATTAGTTAAATAATTTTTTTTAACAAAAAGGACATAAAAATAAAAAATAAAAAAATAAAATGATCATGCATATGCATATAGCAAAATACATCATTCATCCCACATCATGTAGCACATGCATATTTAGTGTCATGTAAAATAGATTGCACACATGTTACAATAATTTTCAATTAACATATGTCATTAGAATTAGGTCATTTGAATTGCACGTCATATGTCATTAGAGTAAGAATCATGCATGTTAAATTTAGATTAAAGTCATACGTAATTAATTTTACAAAAAATCCAAAAAATTAGATGTCATCCCATTTAGAATTTATGTTTAGGGCATGCATTTTTAGTTATAGCTTGTTTTGCCTTAAGGTCGATCATGATTCTTACGTTTATCTTTTTGGACTTGTTGAATGTCATTGATTGTGATACGCATCCCACTCATTTCCATGTTAGTGGCTTAGGTCAAAATCAACCAAGATTGTTTGCAAAAAAAATATTTTTGGTACTGAAAGGGCGCTAGTTTAACTTAGCATAACCTTGTCCCCGAACCTATTGAATCTCTTGTTTGCAAAAGTAAAGTATTCTCCCATACTTTACTTAAGTTTCTAATCAACCCTAATTGGTTTGTATGTGTTAGATTAGTTCATGTATTGGTTATGCCAAAAAAGTGAAATACTTTTTTGAACTACCCTCCCAAATTCTAAAATCGAAAAAGGATCATTCCAGAAGATTTTAGAAAGATGTAAATAGAAACTCCGAATAACTTCAAGTGTTAAGAATTGGATTTTTGAAGGTTTCAAGTGATCCATATTATATAAAGTCAAACTTTGATATTACTTTACCAAGAAAAATTCAACTATTACAAACAGAGGAAAAAGAAAAGAGCAAAAAACAAAGAAAAATTGCGGCCACTGCACCTAGGTTTTCATTAGGAATTTTTTGGCTTGTATTTAAAGCCAGGTTGAAACCCATTTATCCCCAAGCATCTCATGGATTTTTAAGCCTAATTGCCAGTGTAGATAAATTTTCTATGAGCGTTTTTGATTAATTGTAAACAAGAGAGTGAGCAGTAAAAATCCTCTAATCAAAGATGGATAAAACCGCTTGAAACCGCTTGTGTAATGTTTTCTTTATGCCAATGCTATATATGCTTGTTGCGGCCCTACCCTGAAGGGGATTAAAAGATATTTGTTTATGAGACAGTCCAAGGCAAGGTCTTGGATGGACTCTCACTTGATAATATCACAATAGGACCCTCGATTATGAATGTGGTCTCTCCCAAGACCATACCTTGCAAGTTTAAATTCAAATTGATTATAAAAATTCTATGTAAGGGTAAAATCAAGTGAGGTATGAGAGGATACCTCACTTGTTACGCCACCAAAGAATTATAGTCCAAGACTTAATTACACTAGTCATCTAACTAATGCCCTTGAGGTATCTAAACTTGATTATTTGCTAACCAAAGTGTTAGAGCAGTCTTTACTCCTAAAATAATCATAATCATTCTAAAAGAGAAAAAATAATCAATGCATTGAAAGAGCACAATCAATTAAAATTGAAATAAAAAAATTGAAATTGAAATGAACTTAGCATTTTCTCTAAAAGAAAATGACATTAAAAAAACTCTATAAAGCCCTAAGAGCTTACTCAATATTGAGTTTGATTTTCATTGATAGATTTTCATGTTTGTTGATGCCCACCTAATTCTAAGTTAGAATTAATACTAAAATCTAGTAAAATTACTCAAAACCTAATTTCTAAACTTTTTTTAAATCTTTTTTTCAGAATTTTTTATTTTTTATTTTAAGATTTCATTACTTTTATTTTTATTAATTTTTATATTTTTGTTTCTAAAAAATAGGGACTTAGAACGGTTCAGGGACCCAATTCGAATTTACGGGTCCAACTCAAACTCCAGGATGGCTTGGATTTGGATTGGCCTTAGGGATTACAGTCTAATAGGCTTGAGCTAATAAGGCAAATTACTAAAAAAGTCATAAATCTATTGTAATTGTACAAATTCAATCATAAACATTTGCTTGTACAAATTCAATCATAAACCTTTGCCAATTCAGTCCATCTGGCTAGATTTGGCTAGCCAAAGCTAGCTGGCGCTAGTGACAATATTTTTAAAACATTTTATAATTTTTTTGAATTATTTTTTTTTTCCTTTTCTTTTTTGTCTCCTTCCTCCTTGCCTTCCTCCATGCGCTAGTGGCTGACTAGCTCCGACAAGGCTCACCAGCCATTGGGTGAGGACCGTGGCAAGGCCAACCTCGCCATGGCCTCGCTGTAGGTGAAGGTGACCTCACCCGTGGCTGGTGGGGCCATGATGGGTATGGGCAAAGGTTGCCATTGCCTTGCCAACTACGGGTGAGGCCGCCTTCATCCATGGCAAGGCTATAACTAGGTTGGCCTTAGCTAGATTTGGGCGAGGCCACCTCTTTGCAGCCCCCAGGCCTCCCCTAGGTCTAGGCGAAACCATTGGCGAGGGTGGGGAGTCTAATGAGGGCCGTGACCCTGTTGGCATTTGGCAAGGGCTTCGCGGCCACCACGCAATGGCTGGCAAGCCTCGTCAAAACTTGCTAGCCACTGCCACTGAGGGGGGAAGGCAAGGGAGGAAGGAGAGAAAAAATAAATGGGAAAATAAATAAAAGATTCAAAAAACAAGTAAAATACTAATGCAATGACTCAAGTTCAAATTTGCAACTTTTGTCTTCGGTCCACTTAAGCCCAAATTCAAGCTCGGTCCAAATACACCTATATTCAGCCCATTAACCCGGCCCGGCCTCCAACCCTACACGCCTCTAATCCGAACCGACCTACAACCCGACCTGGCTTGTTAAACAGATCCAACCTGAATTATCAATTATACCCTTTCATAATTTTATATTTCTTAATTTTGGTTTCTTTTCTTCTTTTTTTATTTCCCTTTCCCTGTGGATCATCTTCTTCCATGAGCGTTCCTTCGTCGAAAGCTCAACACCAAGAGTTTATCTTCTTCATCGGATGGACTCTCGCCAGAACTCCGACCCAATGTTGACAATTAACGCCGACGAGTAACGTCTATCATCTAAAAACTTGGCTCCAGCCCTTTATTCTGGCCCCAATCCTGGCCATTGAGAATATCACCGTCGTCGACTATTTGCCCCACCGAAACCACTGTAAAATTTATCTTCCGTAGGTTCTTCTTTGTACGAGTAGGTATAATAGGCTGGCTTCTTATCGACCTGTCAGTTTTAGCTAGAAGTGTCCAAGATGGATTTCCCTGTTTGTTGTGTCTTGAAATGGTTTTCCTTGAGTTCTAAAACTTTTCTAAAGTGCAATTTAATCACATAATGCAATTGTTGCAGATAATATTTTTATTGCCTCACAATGAGTCATGATATCGATAGGTTTTCATCTGTTACTTCTCGAGCAACAACTATTCTAGCAACATAAACACGCATATGCACATTCAAACAGTAAAGAAAGGACTGACTATGGTGGCCTTTGACTGCGGGCATCACAATAATTCAGCTAATTTTTCATCAATTTTTCCATGCCGTTATATGGATATATAATTTTAAATTCTCATTATTCAAGTATCGTTTTTCTTTAATTCCTTATTTGCCTACTTTTACATTCAGACAACCAATGCGAAAGATATGTGGCCTATCTCGTTTATTTCTTTAGGAACTAAATTTGAGTAGCATCACTGATTAATTAAAGCTGCTAATAATATAGGAGTGAGAGCAAGTCCATAATTATATCTAATTTTTCAAATGTTGAATGGACTAAGCTAAACTTGTAAAATTACGCATTAACAATCTTTCTAATCAAAATTAGGTATGCCAGACTTTTTACTCATACTATAGCACATGTGAGCTTGTGAGTTATGTTTGTGAAAGTATCTGTAAGTTTTATCAATACCAATATTTTAAAAACAAAAGGTAAACTAAAAGGTTAAGAATTGATATCACAAAATACCTCAAACTAGTACTCTCACAATAATTTTATTCTTAGTTAGTTTCCATTAACTTTTATCGTTAAATTGTGAGTTGGAAGTTTAGGATTTTACTCTCTGTTTATCATAAATGTACCGGGTTGTGATTATTCATTATTTTAATTCAATTTAATGAAAATTAACAAAGAGTAAATTTATCATTAATATATTAGTTTGGGTAAATCTGTTATAGGTGTACTCATTTTAGGATTTTTAGTGGTAAAAAATTAATTTTAGATAAATTTATCACAAAAAATAAATTTAAGTTTTTTTTATAATATTAATCCAAAGAAAATCTAGACAAAACAAAAATGAGAAAGATTAAAAAAAAAAAAAAGAGGGAAGAGTCGTTGGAAGGAAGACACCATCCCTCTAAAGGGAGAAAATATTTAGTAGTTTGCAAGCGCCACATCATCGGCTAACGTGGTGCACATTTTTTAATCATGTCTAATTATAAATTATAAAGTGACACGTGTCTACTGAGTTAGAATAAAAAGTAAAAATTTAATTTGTATCTTCTTCCTCCATCACAAGGCTCCACCTCTCTAGCCACCATATTCACCCCTTCTGGCGTTGCTGCAGTCCATCCTCGTCCATCGCAAAACACCTCCCTTCCAACCACCATCTTCACCTCTTCCAATAGCGCTTGCAATTAGCCCAAGCTACACCTCCGTTGTCGCTCGTGGTCAACTCCAATGTTACTCGTCTAGATTTGGCACCTCCCTCCACTATTGCTATCGGCAAAGTCACCATAGACCTTGCCTTCAAGGCTCGCGGCCATGGACAAGCTCCCATCAAAAGTTCATAGTCTTCCTGCTCACCTTCATCAAGGGTCTTTCCCAAATCTAGAAGTTCTCCACCATCCTTGCTCATCCATGGCCGGTGCCTCTAGATGTGACTTGGATGGGCAGTCATGTTCCAAATTTATTGCAGCCATGGCTTCTCGAGCTTGAAGTTTGTGGACAGGGTAGAGCTTGTGGCTAAGGTAGAGCTCGAGTGGTATGGCTATTAGGGAAATCCCTTATAATGTTTTAAAGATGACAAAATAAATCAAAGACTACTAATGTGTTTGATGATTGAGTAAATAGGTAAAAGATGCACAAGTCACTATGCAGATGATATAACGTATAAAGGATATTATCAAGGATCATACTTGGAAGAACTAGAAGATAGACTCATTGTTGAAGCTGAACAAAGCCAAAATTCTACGACTAAATATATTCAGACTTTAATGATAAATCTATTAGACACGAACTTTGAAGATGAATATGTTCAAACTCAAGTACAGACTAAGAAGTCTACTTCAGACGGAATAAACTCAGACTTTACATACAGACGGAACATGTCCAGAACGTGATAAGTCTAGAACGTGACAAATTCAAAACAACACAAGAGCAGAACGAGCATTTGTTCAGATTAAAGCAAGTTCAGAACTTAATGTTCATAACAAAGCAAGTTCAAAATGAGACAATCTAATAGAACAAGAAGTAGACCCAGAACATGTCGGCTAGTAATATAGTTTGGATTCTACACCAAAATATATTTAATTGACTCAATCTAATTGATTGGCAATTGGATCCCAAAGACAAATACTTTCCTAATGGAGAAGCTCTACTTATGGAAACCTAAATTATGCTTGTATGGATGACCAGAATCAAGATGTGGATTTTATTTTTGTCACTCAACGACGACCAAATCTTTTTGATAAAGTTCTGTCTAACGGGTAAATTGGAAGGCGATCCTCTAGATACTATCCAATGGCTAGTTTGAAAGTGGATGAGTATATAAGTGTTGAGAAAACTCCTAGTTTTGATGCTAACAAAACATCTTATGAATGATATTTATATCAATCTCTTGAAGGAAAAGAATACAGAATGACATAGGCTTTAAAGTCTGCTTGTTGCAGAAGATAAAGCATAAGATGTCTAAGAGTCTGACCGTACCAGACCGAGTTTTAAGTCTGACCGTACCAGACTGAGATTTTAAGTCTGAATGAACCAGACTGAAAATCTAGGCAGACTTAGAACTTAGGATCATCAGACTTAAGATGAAACTACACGATAAGATCACCAACGGTAGAGTATTTCACTTACCTTATTTATGTTGATTCTGTTATACTAATCTGATTGATAGGATCAATTAATGAGCAACTTCCAATGAAGAATAGAGTACTTATGGAAGCCCGGATTCTAGTTGTATGGGCGAACAGAATCTAAGGGGATCTGATCTACCCTCAACGGTCAAAAAGACTTACCTTATAAAGTCTGTCCAAGAAAGGGAAGACTAAACTCTCAAGGAAAGAAGCCAACGGTCGAGTGTGGCTTGGAGAGTATTTAAGAGTAGGTTGAGACTTAGGGGTAAGATAGATGAACATTATTCAAAAGCTGATTCAATTCTTCAATTGTTGTTCATAGTACGTATTTGAGTGATCTAAGTGTTTTACAAAAAGAGAGTGACTTAGTGAGACAGATCATCACCGAGTACAAACACTCGAGAGTGTGTAATCACCGTTGATCATATAGTGAAATACAACCGATTGGCTGGTCACCTGGAGAGTGGACGTAGGCTTATCAAAAGCCGAACCACTATAAATAGTGTTTGCAATCTTCTCTAACTCTCTCTACTTGATTTCAGTTCGTTGATCGCAAAAGTTATATATATTTGATTGATTAATCTCTCCACACCTATTCACCCCCCATCTAGGTGTTTATACTAGTTATATCAATTGGTATCAGAGCCTCGTGCTCGAGATCTTGAAGTGTTTGTTACTTCTGAGTTAATGATCCTCTATGGCTAGTATTCTTGCACTAGGTTTAATCGAGGGGCAGAGCAACACTCGTCCACCATACTTCGACGGCAAGGATTACAATATCTGAAAAAATAAAATGAAGGCCTTTCTCAGGTCGAAAGATCCACTGGAATGGGATGTGGTTGAGAGGGGAATTGAGCCTATTGATAACGCCAGAAAGACGTCAAAGAGTACCGATGGGAAAGAAACAGAACCATCAGCCACTCTCTCTCCAAAAGAGATAACAAAGAGACAAACTATTGATGCAAAGACTATTTACTCTCTATATTGTGCTTTATCACCTAATGAATATAATCGTATATCTTCTTGTGATACAGCAAAGGAAGTATGGGATAGACTACATTTGACATATGAAGGAACTGATCGTGTCAAGGAAACCAAAGTAAACATATTACTTGGTCAATACGAATCCTTTAAGATGAAGCATGGAGAATCCATAGGAGATATGTTCAGTCGTTTTACAGAAATTGTAAACGGATTGGCATATCAAGGACAGCCTGTTCCTAGACCAATGAAGGTCAACAAACTTCTGAGAGGACTGTCAAAAGAATGGAACAATGTGAAGACATCCATCAGAGAAACTCTACGAATTTCACCTCTAACAGTCGATGAGCTCGTTGGTACTCTGCAGTCCTATGAGGCAGAACAAATGAACAAGGAAGTGGAATCCAGAGGTAAAAAGTCCATTGCTCTTAAGTCTAACACTGATTCTGATGATACAGATTCTGAGGAAGAACTGGGCGACGAGGAACTTGCACTGCTGATCAGAAAGGTAAAGAAATTAAACAGAAAAGGCAGGAAGTTCAACAACAGGAAACAAAACAGACAATCTGGACAACGCAGAACTGATGACGAGGATGATTATGCCAAAGATGTAATTTGCTTTGAGTGTAAGAAAAAGGGACATATTAAACAGAATTGTCCCAAACTCAAAAAGAACAAAGGGAAATTCGAGAAGTTGAGGATAGTGAAGACGAATATGGAAACATCTGTCTTATGGCATACTCAGACTCAGACTCTGAAACAGATTCAGGCTCAAACTCAGACAGAGAGATCGAGGTAAATCATTCTGATATTTCTACAGAAGTTTCAGATTATATAAATGAGCTGTGTTCTAATCTAAAATCTACTCTGAAAAGGATCTCCAAATTAAAAAAGGAAAATTACAAGTTGAATCAACGGAACGTTTCTTTGAAAGGAAAAGTGGATGATTTCAAAAAGGAATTTTTGGAAATAAAGGAAAATCGAGAGTTTCTATTAAATGAGAATGAATCTATTAAAAAGAAACTTTTGGAAACAAAGGAAAATCGAAATTCTTTGCAAAAGGAGAATGATTCTTTCAAGAAGGAATTCTTAGATATTACCACAAAATTTTCTAAATGATCAAAAACCCTACAGCATATACTTTCCATTCAAATTCCTTATTATGATAAGTTTGGACTTGGTTTTTATAAGAAAAATGATTCCCTGATTGATTTTCCTAAAGTCAATGAAAGAATAAGACAAAGACCTCCTCGACAAGCTTATAGAAATCATTTCAAAAACAATTTCATAAGACCTATAGGTAGAAACAATCTCAAATGTTCTAACTGTGGAGAAAGAGAACATTTTGAAAACAAATGTCCTAAAGTCTGGAAACCTGTTCAAAAGAAATGGATAGAAAAAGCTTATGCTACTAACTTCAATGGACCCAAGAAAATTTGGGTACCAAAGAAAAAATGAGTATATATAAACATTGCAAGTAAGCTTCAAAAGTAAGAAGAAATGGTATTTGGATAGTGGATGTTCAAGACATATGACAGGAAACTCAAAGATGTTTATTGGATTCGAAAGAATCAAGGGAGGAACAGTTTCGTTTGGAGGAAACACCAAAGGAAACATTATTGGACTCGGAACTGTCAAGATCGGTAGCTTAATCATCAACAATATTTCTCTAGTCAAAGGATTAAACTACAATCTTCTGAGCATCAGCCAGTTATGTGATGCCGGTTTCAGAATAAACTTCAAAGAAAACCTATGTTCTGGAACAAGCAATGACTCTTCACAGACTTTTACTAGACGAAGATATGGGAACATTTATCTTCTGGACATAAATGAAGATACTGCGAAATGTCTATTATCAGTCCAAGATGAAGCAGATATATGGCACCGCAAACTTGGGCATATCAGCATGAAACAAATCTCCAAGCTTGCCAGCAAAAAGCTTGTTCGTGACTTATCTTCACTAAGTTACAAGAAAATAGAGCTTTGTCCTACATGTACACTGGGAAAACAGGTAAGAAGCTCTTTCAAATCTATAAAACAAATTTCTACTAATCGTGTGTTACAGCTTCTTCACATGGACTTATTTGGACCAACCAGAACCCAAAGCATTGGAGGTAAGAAATACTGTCTTGTGATAGTAGATGATTACTCTCGATTCACATGGGTACATTTTCTAGCAAATAAAGGAGATACCTTCTCATATTTCTTAACATGTGCAAAGAGGATCCAAAATGAAAAATGTTACTCTATTTCAAGTGTCAAAACAGATCATGGGGGAGAATTTGAAAATCAAGACTTCTCAAACTTTTGTGACAAAAATGGCATACAGCATACATTTTCATCTCCTTACACTCCAGAACAAAATGGAGTTATGGAAAGAAAGAATAGGTCTTTGCAGGAAATGGCTAGAACATTGTTTATAGAAAGCAAAGTGGCAACTCAGTTCTGGGTAGAAGCAGTTTCTACTTCGTGCCATATTATTAATAGAGTATTTCTTAGACCAATTCTTGAGAAAACCCCATATGAGATTTTCAAAGGAAGAAAGCCTATTGTTTCCTACTTTCGAATCTTTGGTTGTCTATGCTATATCCATAAAAATGTTAATCATCAACCTAGTAAGTTTGAAGAAAGGTCAGATGAAGGTATTTTTCTAGGCTATTCAAACTCTAGTAAAGCATATAGAGTGTTCAACAAGAATACTCAGACAGTGGAAAAATCCATGAACGTAAAGTTTCTGGAGAAAGAAGTTTCAAAACAGAGCAGTCCAGTAAATGAAGAATCAGAATCAAATGTAGCTCCTGAAAGATCCGGTCTCAACAAAGAAGCAGAATCTTCCCAGGAAATAGTCAAAGAAGCAGAATCTTCCCAGGAAACAGTCAAAGAAGCAACTCATGAAGAACGACTAACTCAGCCTGATATTCCTGCATCAGCAGAAGATTCTGATAATAATGAAGTTCCAAACAGGAACTGGAAGCATAAGTCTAGTCATCCCAAGGAGCTTGTGATTGGAAACATCAACGAAGGGATTCAAACCAGATCAAGAAACAAAAAGGACACAGGTATTGTTGCACTGATCTCTGAAATTGAACCCAAAGGAATTAATGAAGCTCTGGAAAATAAAAGCTGGATAGAAGCAATGCAAGAAGAGCTTCAACAGTTCAAGAGAAATGATGTATGGGAATTGGTACCCAAACCAAAAGGACGAACCATCATTGGAACTAAATGGATTTTCAGAAACAAAGTCAATGAACTTGGAAAAGTCATCAGAAACAAGGCAAGGCTCGTGGCAAAAGGTTATTCTCAATCTGAAGGAATAGACTATGATGAAACCTATGCCCCAGTTGCAAGACTAGAAGCAATCAGACTATTACTTGCTTATGCTTGCTATCAAAATTTCAAGCTATATCAAATGGACGTGAAAAGTGCTTTTCTGAATGGATTTATCAAAGAAGAAGTGTTTGTAGAACAACCTCCTGGATTCGAGGAACCCAGAAAGCCAGACCATGTGTACAAATTAAAAAAGGCACTCTACGGTCTGAAACAGGCTCCTCGAGCTTGGTATGAACGATTGAGCAAGTTTCTACTAGACAATAAATTCAGGAAAGGTATGGTAGATACAACCTTGTTCATTAAAAAAGAAGGTAAAGATATACTGCTGGTACAAATTTATGTAGATGATATTATTTTTGGTTCATCTAATGAGCACTTGTGCAAGATCTTCTCAAAATCTATGCAGGAAGAATTTGAAATGAGCATGATCAGAGAACTGACATTCTTCCTAGGACTTCAAGTCAATCAAACGAAACGTGGAACTTTTATCAATCAAGAGAAGTATGCCAAAGACTTGATTAAAAAATTTGGAATGGAGAACTACAAGAGGACTGAAACTCCAATGGCAATCTCCATCAAACTAGATTAGGATGAAAAGGGGAAGAAGGTTGATCAGAAAAATTATAGAAGCATGATCGGTTCTCTTCTCTACCTTACTGCATCTAGACCAGATATTCTATATAGTGTTTGTCTTTGTGCGAGGTTTCAAGTGGATCCTAGAGAATCACATCTTTCTGCTGTTAAACGTATAATTAAGTATATAGCCACTTATCCAAACTTGGGACTATGGTATCCAAAAGAAACAGACTTTACTCTTTTTGGCTACTCAGATACAGATTTAGCAAGATGCAAAGTAGACAGAAAGAGTACTTCAGGAACATGCCAACTTTTGGGAAAAATGCTAGTTTCATGGTTCTCCAAAAAGCAGAATACTGTGGCCCTATCAACAGCAGAAGCAGAATATGTAGCACTTGGAAACTGTTGTTCACAGATTCTATGGATGAGACAGCAACTAAGAGACTATGGAAAGGAAGAATCCTGCACAGAAATAAGATGTGATAATACGAGTGCCATAAACCTCACCAAGAATCCAATTTTACATTCCAGGGCAAAGCACATTGAGATCAAACATCACTTTATTAAAGACCATGTACAAAATGGAGATATATATGTGGATTTCATTGATTCTAAGAATCAATTAGCAGATATCTTCACAAAGCCGCTGGACAAAGGTACATTCGATTCAATATGTGGGAGTTTAAATATTATTAACCATTTCTTATAAATTCTATGAGAACAGGACAAAGTCTGATAGAAGCAATCGTCTGGACATATCACTCTTAGAAGAAGATTGAAAAAGGAAATAATGGTATTTTCGGATGGTGTGTTATTTCCTTATTGAAATCTGGTATATTTTTTAGTAAGTTTTTGATCTACATGATTGATTTGCATATTTTCTGGTAAATGTCTATGATGATTGAATATTCTTGTTAAATTTAGAATAACTGCCATTTTATTTTATTTTATTTTGGGTCACGACTGTTCACTTGTTCTCCTAACAAGGGTATAAAAACATCCAAAAGTCGGGACATTTCCTCACAACTCTCCAGAACGTTTAGTTTACAAACCCTAACAGAGAAAAACGTTTTCTAAATCAATCTTCGCCAAAACCAACTTTCTTCGAACATGGCCTTGAGATCCTCCATATCCAGATCAAGATCTCCATCTCCTCGAAGAAGATCAAACAGGATTGCCGGGAGAGGAGGAAGGAGAATCGACGGAGGGCAGACACATTTCGACCTAACACAGACTTCCAAAGATACTCAAGGACAATCTCCAAGTGTTTCTCCTAAAAGAAATCAAGATGATAATGAGGAATCTCCAAGAACTCTCCGCTCACAATCTGCATAAAGGAATGTCTCACGTAGAGGTACGTCTGGATTAACTCTACCGACACCCACTGAAAGTCCTCATGTACTTATGAGGAGATATGAGAAGTTAGTCCGAAGAAATGTCGGGGAAGATGTTAAACTGTTTTTCTTGAGAGAGAATGGATATGCAAATGAACTCCGTCTCATTCAAGCAGTACAGGCTGCAGAATCATCATCTCGTAGAGAATGAGTTAGTGATACAGGGAGAAGCAAAGATAAGGTGAAGGAAGATGATGAGAAGATATACAGAAATTTTGAAGTAAGAATGGGAATAGCTGCTGTAGTCCGGAACACAACTGGGAAATTATTTCGATCCAAAGAGCATAAGACTTTCTTTAACAAACTGTTGGATCGGGGAGTCATGAACCATAGAATTGTAGATTTTGATTATTTGGATGCTGCTGACGTGAATCTGCGAGAATGCTTTGCAAAATTGCAGATGGACCAATTTTGCACTGATTCTGCTGCTGTTTATCCTGAATTAACAGCATATTTTTACTCGAATTTGATATTTCTATCTCCAGACATAATGCAATTCAGTGTGAATGACAGGTTCTATGATGTTAGTTCAGATACTCTTGCTGACATTATAAAAGTTGAGAGATGAGCATTCAAGCCAATAGACGTCATTTATGAAACAGTTTGTAAGTTTCTCACAAAGTCTGTAAGGGCCAGTATAACTTATCCTCTTCTAACTTCTGCAAGAACTATTTTGCACAAGATCATTATCAGCTGCATTCGTCCAAAAGCCTCATCCAAGACTGATGTATCCCAATTTGAGGCCAAACTGATGTGGGCTATTGAAAAAGGAGTATTGTTCTCACTGCCTCACACAATAATATTGCATATGTATCGGACAGTGTCAAAGGACAAAGGATAGCTACTCTATGGAGCTTTAGTGATAAGGATCTTTGATCATCTTAAGATAGACATACCCAGAAGATTCAGTACTAAAACTCTTCCCACAATGATCATTGATATGAAAATGATCAATAAGATGAGACTGAAGGATGTTGCAGAGACATGGAGACGAAAAGAAAAGGAATTGGCTAGAGCAGAAACAGCAAAAAGAAAAGGCAAAGAATCAGTTGCTGCTGAGCTAAGTTCTAAAAGGAGAAGACAACTCCTACTGGTAGATGAAGAAGATGAAGAAGAAAGCATTTCTGCAATTCTGGCAAATATGCGTCAAAATTCTCAGAGAATGTCTGACCCGGAGGCAGAAACACATGCAGAACACATTCTCCGCACAGAACATGAGAAAAATGATGAATATGAATCAATGGATGATCCAGAAGAAGAAGAAGGAGCAGAAGCAGAAGAAGAAGAAGAAGAAGAAGGATATGAGGACAGAGAAAAAGAGAGGCAACAAGGACAGAATGAAGCATCAACTCAGGGGGAGCATCATTATGAGAATATTGATATTCAATTTCCTGCAGTTTCATCTGGGAATGCTGATTATCAGAAGATCTTAGGAATTTTAACAAAGATCAGGGATCGGCAGGTACAAATGGAAACCTCCTTCAATAAGAAACTAGAAACTCTCGAGAAGACAGTTAACCAGGGTATTGACAGGATTGAGAAATATGCATCCGATATGGAGGATTTCACCCTTGTTCGGACCCCAAACAAGAAAACCTCTTAAACACATCTTTTTGAACTGACTAACTCTTTTTAAAGTTGACAAAAAGGGGGAGTAGATATGGCTTTTGATTTTTGATTGCTTTCACATTTTGACTGTATCATTGTGTTGATGCATAACAGTTGGCTTTATCATTGTGTTGATACATGATACTGTGATATGAAAGTTCTGATTATGAATGGCTGATGATATTTTCTTATACTGATCACACAGTACTGATAAAGTCCGAATCATGATATGCTGTAATATGAAATTATGTTGCTGCCGTATTGTCTATACAGGGTTGATATGAGCTATACTTATGAGTTGAGCAAAATAGTTGGAAATAGGCTCTATTTAACCATATTTTGCAGGGACATTAAGCCATATGTATAAAATGTTTTGTCACCATCAAAAAGGGGGAGATTGTTGAGAAAACTCCTAGTTTTGATGCTAACAAAACATCTTATGAATGATATTTATATCAATCTCTTGAAGGAAAAGAACACAAAATGACATAGGCTTTAAAGTCTGCTTGTTACAGAAGATAAAGCATAAGATGTCTAAGAGTCTGACCGTACCAGACCGAGTTTTAAGTCTGACCGTACCAGACCGAGTTTTAAGTCTGACCGTACCAGACTGAGATTTTAAGTCTGAATGAACTAGACTGAAAATCTAGGCAGACTCAGAACTTAAGACCATCAGACTTAAGATGAAACTACATGATAAGATCACCAAAGGTAGAATATTTCACTTACCTTATTTATGTTGATTCTGTTATACTAATCTGATTGACAGGATCAATTAATGAGCAACTTCCAATGAAGAATAGAGTACTTATGGAAACTCGAATTCTGGTTGTATGGGCGAACAGAATCTAAGGGAATCTGATCTACCCTCAACGATAAAAAAGACTTACCTTATAAAGTCTGTCCAAGAAAGGGAAGACTAAACTCTCAAGGAAAGAATCCAACGGTCGAGTGTGGCTTGGAGAGTATTTAAGAGTAGGTTGAGACTTAGGGGTAAGATAGATGAACATTATTCCAAAGCTGATTCAATTCTTCAATTGTTGTTCATAGTGCGTATTTGAGTGATCTAAGTGTTTTACAAAAAGAGAGTGACTTAGTGAGACAGATCATCACCGAGTACAAACACTCGAGAGTGTGTAATTACCGTTGATCATATAGTGAAATACAGCCGATTGGCTGGTCACCCAGAGAGTGGACGTAGGCTTATCAAAAGCCGAACCACTATAAACAGTGTTTGCAATCTTCTCTAACTCTCTCTACTTGATTTCAGTTCGTTGATCGCAAAAGTTATATATATTTGATTGATTAATCTCTCCACACCTATTCACCCCCCCTCTAGGTGTTTATACTAGTTATATCAATAAGGAGATCAAGGGACCGAAGAGCAAGAAAAAAAATATGAAGCGTAGAATTTATAATTCCAACTCTTGGCATACTTTGACTATACACTTGTTCTTCGTGAGTTTAAAAGTTTGTGATCGTAAAAGAAATACACAAGAGTGACTTAATAAGATAGTGCGATCTATCGCTGAATGTTTGTATTCAAAATTGTAATATTTTGTTAATCATATAATGGAATCCAGCCAGTAGACTATTAGCGTGGGAGAGTGGACGTATGCTTGATCTAAGTCGAACCACTTTAATATTCGTGTGCAATTTCTCTTATCCCTTAATCTCTTATTATTTATTGTTACAATTTAGTGCACATGTATTGGGTGCTTCTAAAGTCTGATTTCTGTGTAGCAGATTTAAAAGCTTATTATAGAATCTAATTATTGTTCAGACTTTTGAATTGTGCTGTTTCTATTGACATTCAAACTTCTATCTCAAATAGTTTTATTCTACATTTTTTATTTTGTATAAGATTTTATTGTATCACCTATTCACCCCCACCCCTCTAGGTGATTCTTGCTAGCCACCCTCAATGGCTTCAGATCTATCGTAGCCACACTTCTTGGAAGGGAGCTCACTAGAGAAAACTCGAAGGAAAGATGATGGAAGGGGACATCAGAGAGACTCCATGACCGATCAAGGCAGAGGAATGGACTTGTTGTGGCAGCCATGGTGGGGAGGTGAGCGTTGAAGATGGAGGTTATAGCACTTTGAGTGGTAGGCATGGTCGAAGTTGGGCAGTGGATGACTAGAGAGATGGTGGCTATGATGGAGACGAGGAGAGAGAAAATCTGTATTTTCAATTTTTTTTAATCAAGAAACATGTCAATTTTTAATTGCACCAACTCATATTAATGTACGCTATATTAGCTACTGATGTGATACTTGTAAGTCACTGAATATTTTCTCCTCCGAAAGATTCTCCTTTCTTCGAAAGGTACATATAGATTTCTATAAATCATGTCATATTAGTTTACTAGCTTGTTTTAGGAACTCTATGGAGTGTCGGTTGTTGGAGTCAAGAACTTCCCTCTTCTTCATCTATAAAAGAGCTAGACTCGAAAACCGTAATTTAATTGCACCAACTCATATTAATACACGCCATGTCAGCTGATGACATGGCACTTGCAAACCACTAAATGTTGTCTCCTCCAAGGACTCTCCCTTCTTAAAAGATACAAATAGTTCTTTTATAAATTATGTCATATCAGTTTACTAGTCTGTTTTAGGAACTCTATGGAGTGTCGGTTGTTGTAGCTAAAACCTCCTTTTTCTTTTTCAAATACTAGCAATAGGAATAGTGTATAGGGGGCAAAAATAGGAATGGTGTGACTCAGACAACTGAATTCAAGATCTTGGCAGAGCCAACTGCCCTCCAATTGAGTAGGCGGCTCAAGCCGAAAGTGATATGTTTCGTACATTTTATAAATAGACTTATCATGTTACGAAGAGCTAATAATTGCCCGACAAATATGGGGGGACGCAAATTCTCTGAAAAGAGGACCCTAAGAAATAAGTTATTGCGAGTGATTCCGATAAAAAATAAAATTATATTTATTACATTTAAATTTTACTACTATCAGATGATGCACGAAAGCAAGATGGATATGATCGATTATATTATGAGGAGAATATCTTCATGTCAGACGAAATAAATCACTCATGTTATTATTCATTAAAATGTGATTTATTTGCTCTAAAAATGACAAGGTGAACATGTTGCCTATAAATACCCACCAAGTGGTGATGCTCTGCAATGCAGCGAAAGCCTCTCCTCAGTCTTCAATTCGCGTATTTGTCCGGCATCCCCAGACAAAGCACGAAAAATAGTAGGGAACATGTCGGTTCCGGTTTCGGCAATTCCATCTTCTTCTCCGAGTAAAGGAAGAAGCGATGTGGCCAAACGCCGGTCGGCGGAATATCACAAGAGCGTATGGGGCGATTACTTCCTTGAATACGCTTCTCCCCCCGACTTAATGGTTAGTAATTCTTCTTATGTCTTCTTCCTCTGTTTTCTCGTGATTGCATTTTGTAGACTTTGTGTTTATGATGATTGATAGTACAAAGAACTAAGGGTCCGTTTATTTAAAGGAAAACTATTACTGTGAAATTGGACGACAAGAACAAATTGAATTATGGAAAGTGTTTCCATGGACTGAAAACAATGAGCTGAAACAATTTCTCCTTTTAGTAACAAGGAAATCAATTTCCCTAAACCACCTCACAAATGAAAACTGGTTATTTTCTTTGAAAATGATTTCCATGATATATATTTTTCCTTTATTATGAAATTTTTAGTGAAACAAATGTACAATAATTCCTAGATTTTTGGGCAGCATCGACCCCCGTAGGGCTTGGTAAATTGGTTACTTATCAGAAAACTCTCACATTCTATCAATATGTAAGGCTCCCATTATACATGTTTTAGGAACAATTGTTTCCAAAAATGTATAACCAGAAAACTTTTGCATATGCACTTGAATGGAAAAAGGAATATTTATATGCTGTGAACGATATGATAGATCTACCAATTCCAGTATGTGTGAAGGTAGGGCAAATATAGTGAAAGTAGGGCTGCTTTGGACAGTTTTGAGATTTTTTGCCTGCAAGCTCTCAACATATGTGAACTCTGACTCTTCGTGTTAGTGAAAAATAATGGGTCTGCCTTCAAGTGTAGAAAAATGAAGGAACTGAGCGAGAAAAAAGTTCTCTCCCCTAGCCTTTCCATCCGGGAGAAAGAGAACGCGGAGACAGGGTTTTAGTAGCGTTGGTTTAGGACTAAGTCTTAGGAGTAGAAATATATAGTTTGCTTGATCATTTCCACCATAATTTCAGTGTCCATTCAAGAGAAGTATCAACAAACGATGGGATAAGTATATTAGAAGTGTCAAAAGTTGTTGCACATGGTGCTCACTTCAGTGTCAAAAATTTTTGCCAACTCACTTAAATACCAAATCAGAGAAAAAACGATCACTTAAGTGCATCTAATGAAAAATTTCGACCAAAATAATTACATGAATTTTATAATTAAATTTTAATATTAGTTGGGATATTTTTATTAAAACAATGCACCTGGACGTGCAAAACGATTTCGCGCGAGCCTATGTAGCCAGCTTGCCTAAAAACAACACTGTTTCTTTCTTCTCTCTTACTCGCTCTCTTCTTTCTCCCTCGGTCACACACACACACAGTTTTCTTCCTTCTTTTAGGATGCCATGGTAGTCACCCACCCATTTTCCCAATGCAGAGTATGCTTAGCGACCTTATCTCCCTGCCAAGTCCGATACAAAGCTGTCAATACTATCCTTTTTGCTGCTAGGGAAAGCAGGTCCTTCACGCGCTGCTTGATCCTCACTTTCGTTGTCTGCAACTTCCTCTTTGTCGTCAACCCAGCAACTCACTCCTCTTCTCCTTGGCTCACCAATTAGGGTTTCGATGTTGGGGCAAATCTAATCGGGTTTCAATTTGCCATTTAGGGTTTATATTTTGAGGCAAATGCTGTGGACAACATTGTTTATGGTCAATATGCCAACTGGCGAGTCAGGTCGATTGAAGAAATTAATAAAATATGGCCACATCGGATTTGCGGCGACCCAAATTGGAATTAGCACTTAAAATAAAAAGCGGTATTTAAGTAATCTGAAAAATAAAAGAAATTCTTTTTTTTAAATAAAAAGTGATACTTAAGTAATCTGAAAAAAAAATATATTTGGCACAAAAGTGTATGCAATACACAATTTTTGGAAATTCTAATACACTTTCCGCACGAACGATCTCGGTGGATTTGACTTTTGAATCTATCTTTGCTTTCTCAGGCATTCAGCTTTTGTTTTGATCTCCATCCTCTTTATCAATTCGACTATCCGCCCTAGATTTATGAATTTCTCTATCAATTCTATTAACTTATCATGTCCTATCAGTTTCCTTCGCGTGATCCTTGATTAATCTAGGAGTTGTTCCCGGGTCTCCTCGGAAAATAATATAGGTTCTTATACGCCTCCACCCCATACCTTTGAAAGAAAAAGGTAGCAACGAAGAAAGGATAGAGTGAGACGATGGTTTTTGTTCTTCTAGCGAAGTGAGGTCCATTCTCCTGGCGAATGAAGTGGATCAATATCGCTTTGGCTGCCAAATACTTTTTCTTGCATCGCTGCATAAACCACATAGGAAACTCCCTCGCTAGGGGCTGTTGAAAAATGGTTCCAACACGGGTCGCATTTAATTTCTTCCTAACTCAAGAGTTTCATTATGCCAAATGGGGTCATGTTTAACAAGTTTAAACTATATTGTACGCACCTGACACATGTAACGGTCCCTCCTTCAAAAACATCAAATGTACTATTCCACCGGAATGTAATGACTTGGTCATCAATTAATCAATTTTAGACAATAATGTTAGATTTTGTTTTGAAAGTTTCAAAATGAATTAATTTGGTCTTTGTCATGAGCTCATTTTCCTGAGAATATGTGCCCGTGGTATTGAGTTTCCAGTATGCATAATTTTCCTTGTTTTCATTCATTTTATGGGCTTGTAACTAAGAAAACATGATCATTATTTTTTTTCACAGTAAGTTCGCTTTCCTTTGAGTTCTTTTTTTTATATATAAATATATATCACATGCTTGCTTTTATTCAGAATAGCGTATTATACATTTGCAGAAATTCAAATTCCTCGGAAGAGTGGAGGAACAAGTTGAGGAATTGAAAGGAGAGGTGAGGAAGATACTGACTGGTGTTGTGGACAAGCCTTCACAAATGCTTCACTTGATTGATCAAATTCAACGCTTGGGAATTGACTACCATTTTGAACGAGAAATAGATCAGCAATTAGAGAAAATCCACAAAAATTACTCCCAATTTGATCATGGAGATTTTAAGGGAGATGACCTTCACAAGGTTGCTCTTAGGTTTCGATTGCTAAGGCAACAATGTTTCAATATTTCATCAGGTAAATTTTAAACTTAGGGAACCAATCCAATAAGATACCCACAAAATACTTTCTTTGGAAAATTAATGCCACAAAATTTACTAATGCTCATTTGAATTTTAGGAGAAACAAGTGTAAGAAAATCTAGGACATTGATTAGGTGCATCGCCTTCCTAATTTCTAATCAATCAGATCTTTTTTTCCCATGTTGGTTGGTCACACAGAGGTTTTTAACAAATTCAAGGACAGTGATGGCAACTTCAAGAAATCGCTCATCACCGATGTTCGTGGATTGTTGAGCCTATATGAAGCTTGCCATTTAAGGTGCCATGGCGATGTTATTTTGGAAGAAGCACTTCCTTTTGCTATTACTCACCTTGAATCAATTGATGAAATGAAAGTAAGCACTAGTCTTGCAAAACAAGTGAGTCATGCCCAAGAGCAGCCACTTCGCAAGGGGTTGCCAAGACTCGAGGCAAGGCATTATATTTCACTCTACCAAGAAGAGCCTTCACATGACAAGATCTTGCTGACCTTGGCTAAACTAGATTTCAACTTACTGCAAGAGCAACACCAGAAGGAAATTGGCAAGATTACGAGGTCAACTAACTTCCCATGATAGTATAATCTAAAATTAGCTTCTAGATTATGTTTTAACAATGCCCAAACTATTGCCTTTTCTGGTTGTGTTTTCCGAAGATTTACTAATATGGTTCAATTTATCCTTCTAAATATTGCTTTTGAAAGTCCCTTACAAGTGACAAATATGAGTTTAAACTATATGAATTCATTGGGTTGACGTATTTTCAATAATGCTCATTTTTATTTAAATATAGGTGATGGAAGGATATAGATGTTGTGAGCAAGTTCCCATTTGCTAGGGACAGGATTGTGGAGTTGTTCTTGTGGATATCAAGAGCATATTTCGAGCCAGAGTTTGCAGTGGCCAGAAATATACTAACCAAAGTGATTGCCTTGACTTCCATCCTTGATGATATCTATAATGTCTATGGCACATTGGAAGAACTTGTATCCTACACTGAAGCAATTGAGAAGTACGTTATCCACATTCTTTTTCTCAAACTTCTGAATTTGATCAAGTATGTTTATGCATCATTTTCAAGGACTCAAATTCAGGTGGGATGTTGATGCTATGGATGAACTGCCAGAGTATATGCAAGCTCATTATAAAGAGCTTCTTGATCTCTATGATGAAATTGGGAATGAATTGGCCACGAAAGGAAGATCATATCGCCTCGCCTATGCAGAAGAAGCCGTAAGCATTGTTGGCACATTTTACATGCATCCAACTCAACTTTTTTCTTGGGGACCCAACGTTCTTGTTTATGTTTAATTTCTCATATGAAGAAGCAAGCGAGAGGGTTCTTTCACGAAGCCAAATGGTTCCATACCGGCTACACACTGACACTAGAGGAATACATGCCCCTTGCATTATTAACGACGTGCTATGAAGCATTATCAATCACAGCACTTATAGGAATGGGCGATGTGGTCACAAGAGATGCTTTTGAATGGTTGCTCGGTGACTGTAAGATTTTGAGGGCTTCACAAATCATATGTAGGTTCATAAATGACATTTCTTCTCTCCGGGTATAATAAAAACATAACTATACTCCATTAATCTAATAAAATTAGATCGACCACCACTCAATCGGAAACGATGTGGACATAATCACACCAATGTTGTCGACGTACAGTTTGAGCAAAAGAGGGGGCACATAGCATCTTCGGTGGAGTTGTTGATGAAAGAAAAAAGGCATCTCGGAGAAGGAAGCTAATGAGGAACTTCAGAAATGAGTTGTGGATGCGTGGAAGGACATCAATGAAGAGTTTCTTCGTCTGACAGAGGTCCCCATGCCGATTCTCATGCGAATTCTCAACCTCTCGCGGGTGATCGATATGTTATACACCAATGGAGATCATTACACCCACTCTAAGACCAAAGTCAAAGAGCATATCACATCGCTCTTTGTTAGTCCCTTGCCAATTTGAAATTGGAACATATATCATCACATCGATGTAATATTGAAAATAAAGCGTCTACATCATCCTTTGAACTCTCTATTGTTCTAGGATGCACAAGGGAAAATGTCATTATTAGTATATACTCTCAACATTGATGTGCGTGATAAAATTCATAATATCCCTTTTGTCATCATGAGTTCTATGGATGTTATGGTTTGTAATACTTTATAAAAAAATAATTTGCCTTACCTAATGGATTGTAACTTTTCTATGGTGCACGTAATTATGCTCACTAATGGTAACTTATAAAATATTCTTTCGTAACTTTTATTTAGAGGTCATAAGTTCTTATTGAAGATAGTACTTTCTCCAAGTCGCATAGTTCATAATATTCCACAAAAATAGGAGCTACCAAAGTTAATAGTAAATTTCTTTGAAAAAATTTCGAATTAGGACTTAAAGTACTTTCATTCTATCAAACAAAGACCTAAAGTGAACATTATTTCAAATAAGAGCCTGAAGTACCCTCATTTTCTCATTTTCTCAAATTAGGGCATGAAGTGGCAATGACTATTTCAAAGAAGGGCTTAACCTCACCAACCAATCAAAGGCATTTTTGTCCAAAGACAATTTTAACCTAAATTTGAGTTAAATTAGATTGTTAAATTAGATTAAAAATAGAAAATATAATTTTTTTGTTAATTAATTATAATTAAGATGATAAGCTATAAATAATAGAAAAGATTTTTTTTTTAGGTTATTTTGAGGGATAGTTAATTAGTTATGGCTAATGTATGGTTAATTAATTGACTATGGTTGGTGATGGTGAGTTAATTAACCATGGTTGTTAGGTGGTTAGTTTAGTTAATTATGGTTAACAGTAATTAATTTTATTAATCCTAATTAATTATAATTAATTCTTTTTAAGGTTAATTAATTATAACTAAGGCAATAAGCTACTAGAATGGGTGATAAGCTATTGCGAAAAGCTATCAAAAAGGATGATAGGCTATCATTAAAAGGACAATAAACTATTGGGAAATTAAGTAATAGGCTATCACAAAAGGGGAGGATAATCTATCAAGAATTGTATGATAAGCTATCACCAAAGGGGTAATAAGCTATCAGGATTTTAATAATAGGCTATCACCAAATAGGCGATAAGTTATGAGGAAATGCTTGATAGGCTACCGTCATAGGGCAATACGTGATGCCTTATTATATGATTTTAGCCTAAGTTGTATGATATTTTTCTGCTTGTGCCATGTTGTTAGATGCCTGCTTTGCCTTGAAAAGTGTTTACCTCGTGTGAAACCTGTCATAGTAATTTTTACAATGGTTTTATGGACATATAAAGGGAAAACCCTGAGGTGTGGGGTTCATATGTTGAGTTTTGTAATTTAAATGAGGTTAGTATGTTTAAAAAGTAAGGCATGTAAAGTTTAATGGGTTCTTGATAAATATGTGACAACGTACGATTATTTTCCTACATTTTTATTTGAAAATATGCAGTGATTTATTATATTGAGCACATACCACATTTACATTAACTAATGCTAGGAAATGAATTGAAATTGAGTAATGTGGTATGCTCGTGTGGTAACATAAAGGAACATGTCACCCCAACAGGAGTTTGGGGGACAATGCCTGATTTTTTGAATGTCCGGCAAGAGTCAGGACGTTGAGTCGCCGTTGATGCTAGACAGTTACTCCTTCGGGAATGCTATCTAGGCGGAGGTTCCAAGAGGTTATCATGTCTGATGGGGCGGGACGATGCTTGGTCATATTGGAAGACAATCAACCTATGGGTGATGCTGTGGCCCGAGGGGCATATAATCGGAACACGAGCGAATGCATTGTGCATGGAAAGTATATTGTGTGTTCTAATTATGTGTATGCTTGTCTACATTGATTATGGCACATGTATGAGTTTATACTATGCAGGGTATGGTATTGTCAAGGTAAGATTGCCTACAAGTCAATTGATTGTTGGTTATTTATTATAAGGTTTACCTGTCAAGCCATGTTGATAATCTAGGTAGAGTATGAGTTGTTTCACTATCGATCTACCATCGATTTGTGATTGCATGTTTAGATACTTCGAGGTGAGTTGATTTCGTAATGAGATTTAGGATGATAACTCACTAAGATTTATATCTTATTTGTTGTTATTAACTATTTTTCAGGCCGTACTTATGGCGTCTGGATTCATCCTTTTTGGCATTCCTGTCGCCACAAATTTGGTAGTAATTGAGCACATCATAGAGGGCAACAAGATCATGTGCCTGAGATATTCCATCATTGTGTGGGTAGATGAGGGGCTGAACGAGTTGGCTCCCTACTACTTCATGGCTTGGTACATAAGGTTGGATGGGTACGTCTTGGGTCCCTTCCGAGGGCTTGAGTGTAGGCAGCTAATGCCTTCTTTCTTTGTTGGCTCTAATGTTAAAGAAAGTAGATTAACCTTGCCTTGTATATTTTGATGAAAAATGAGGAAGTCGTCCTTCTGAGGGGCTTGTATATAAACTTCTTGAGGTTAATTAATAAAAGTGAAAATGACATTGTTGCTATTGTTATTGGTCTTTCTCCTATCCCTACTGTTTGATTGACTAGGTGTTTGGTTTATTGCTTCCACATGCGTATAACTAAAAGATAAAAAGAATGATCGGTGACATGTTCTAAGGTGTCACATTCATTTGACCACAGTGAACAAGAGTTGTTGCATGCTCGAGGGTCGAACTTTTTTTGTTCTTTCTTTGATAACCAGATTGCAATTTGAATGAATGATGTGCAGCTTTTACGGGTTTCGTGCATTCGACCCATGGTTGATTCAATCTCAGTCCATGTTTGTGCCTCCTCAATTCATGGGTGACCCTCACTTAGAATTAAATTTCGAACCCCATCAAATGTTAAGCTTGTTCACCTAAAGGAATTACTAATAGCAATAACAGTAGTATTCTAACTATCAGGCAATGAGGATAACAGAATCAAAGTACATACCTCATCTTCAAAGTCAATTTCAACTGAACTCAATTAATTAATAATCACATTGAATTCATTGATATGATCTGCAACTGATGCACTTTCGCTCATCTTCAAGTTAAACAGACGCTACATCAAATAGATCTTATTGATTGCAGAGGGCTTCTTGTACATATCTGATCTGCAACTGATTTACGTGGTTCGATCGTAGAGACCTACGTCCACGGGGAGAGCATCGACGAATTCCACTATAGAACAAGCAATACAATGGAGATTATACACTCAAGTCACTCAAACACTCTCAGTGTTTCCCAAGCCCCAATTACACTCAATAACTCACGTCCAATAATGTCCATCTTAATTATTTTTGTAGGATATATTGATCCAAGAGTATAAAAAGGAAAATCTATTTGGATCAGTAGTAATCTACTATTGTCGACAAAAAGCCTTATCCGAACCGCAAATGATTGGAGAGTGATCGAGATTGCTATGTGGATCCATTGGCCCTATCTAAATTAATTATTTTTACTATCGTACTCATAGGCAACACCAACCACGATTTGAACTCCTCATCGTGGATAGGCGAGAGTGGATCCAACCAAGCCTCTAGTTTGCAGCTCAGTTTCTTAACGAATCGGCTCTGTTAACAGCGTACTTTGAGGTGGTTTTAATGAATTGCCCAAATAAGAAGCCAGAAAGAAATTCCATTTCACTCTCCTGTGCTTCCATTTCCCCCCTCTACGTCACCTTATCATTGGTCGTTTAGTAAGAAACTGATTTTTCTTGTTGAACGATGTCATTTTGGGTCATGCAAGTAGGTGAAACTTGTTGAACGATCTTTTTATGGGCTTTTTATGTTGAAAATATGTCTCAAGTTTGAGCTCAAAGCAAAAGTTTGATTTATTTCCTAATCCTAGTAGGTGTGAGTTTCTTAATTTTATATATTTATGTATTCTTTCCTACTCCAAGTAGAAGTAACTTTCAATATTTGGAAAGTCCTCAAGTCCACTATATATATATATGGTCATGTGTGGAGAAGATTAAGGCCATTGTTAATGCAAGAGGTCTTGAAGCACTGATTTGTCATCGAGTGCTTGGGAGAAGTTTTCTCCATTGATTTCGTTCGAGCAATTACGCCAAGAAGATTCGAGTGTTTGTAGTCGATTAAATTCTTGTGGTAAGAATTTGTGTATAATTCCTTTGTTGAGATTGAGAGATTATTTCACGAGGAATTGTGGGGCTAAACACTACGTGAGTTATTGAGTGTAATTGGGGCTTGGGAAACACTGAGAGTGTTTGAGTGACTCGAGTGTATAATCTCCATTGTATCGCTTGTTCTATAGTGGAATTCGTCGATGCTCTCCCCGTGGACGTAGGTCTCTATGACCGAACCACGTAAATCTAGTGTTCAATTTATTTTTTTTATTCTGTCTATTTTATTGTTCGATCACTCACCATTTCTGCAACAATTGGTATCAAAGCTAGGCTTGGCTAAGCTGAAGCGAATCGATGGCTATAGAATAAGTAAAAATGAGAATCGACAGATTTGATGGGAAGGATTTCGATTTCTAGAAGATGCAGATTGAAGATTATCTTTATTAGATGAAACTGCACGCGCCCCTATCGAGCGAGAAGCCAGAGACGATGAAGAAAGCTGACTGGGATTTGCTAGAGAGACTAGCTATGGGTATTATTCGGCTGACGTTGGCTCATAATGTCACATTTAACATCATGAAGGAGACTACCACTGCGGGTTTCATGAAAGCCCTATCGGATATGTACAAGAAGCCCTCTGCAATCAATAAGATCTATTTGATGCAACATCTGTTTAACTTGAAGACGAGCGAAGGTGCATCAATTGCAGATCATATCAATGAATTCAATGTGATTATTAGTCAATTGAGTTAAGTTGATATTGACTTTGAAGATGAGGTATGTACTTTGATTCTGTTATCCTCATTGCCTGATAGTTGGAATACTATTGTTATTACTATTAGTAATTCCTTTAGGTGAACAAGCTTAACATTTGATGGGTTCGAAATTTAATTCTAAGTGAGGATATTCGTAGAAGAGAATCTGGTGAACCTGTATCTACTGCTTTAGTAGGTGAAAACACAGGAAGAACTAGTCCATGTGGTAGTAGGAACATGAATAGGCATAGTCAGTCTAGGACTGGTGGTGCTATTTGTTGGAACCATGGCAAGAGGGGGCATCTTCGAAGAAATTGCCTTAAGCTGAAGAATGAGAAGGGTAAAGAAATTTTAGTTGATACTGCAAATAATGTTGCAACTATAGCTGTTGGTAATTCGGATAGTGCCGATTATGTCTTGTCTGTCACTGATTATTCATCATTTGATAGATGGATTCTGGATTCTAGTTGTTCTTTTCATGCTATACCAAATAGAAACTGGTTTACTACTTATCAGTGCACAGATGGTAGTAAAGTGCAGTTGGGGAACAACGCTGAATGCGATGTTGTAGGTGTTATCGATATTAAAATCAGAATGCATGATGGTATTGTGAGGACATTGACTGGAGTGAGGCACGTTCCAGAATTGAAGAAAAACTTAATTTCCTTGAGTGCTCTAGATTCAGCTGGGTGTCAGTATTTTTCAGAATGTAGAGTTCTGAAAGTTGTTCGAGATGCTTTAGTGATAATAAAAGGAATCAAGCACAATGGCCTATATGAGCTTCAAGGTGAGATAATGACAGATTTCGCTGCGAAGACGTCAGATGCATCTGTTCAAGAGTCTAAATCATGGCATATGCGTTTGGGGCACATTGACGAGAGAAGCCTGAAGGTTTTAGGTGAAAGAAATCTGCTATGTGATTATGTTGCTAACGAACTGAATGTATGCACGTACTGTGATTTAGATCAATGACGGAAAGTGCAGTTCAATACAATAGTCAAAGAAACCACAAAAATTGCAAAGTTACTTCACTTGAATGTTCGCAAGTTGTCACGGTTTCCTTTTAGGAAGAGTGCCAAATATATGTTAACAGTTGTTGATGACTACTCGATGAAGACATGGGTGTTTGTGCTTAAGTACAAATTTGATGCTATTGTCAGGGTTATGCAATTGAGAGCTTTGATCGAAAAGGAAACTAGTAAGACGATCAAGCAGATGCAAACTGACAATAGTATGAAGTTTTGCTCAAAGCTGTTAAATGAATTCTGCATGAAGGAAGGCATAGTGAAACACCGCACTATTGCCAATAAACCACGACATGTTGTAGAATTGTTGAGCAGAACATTACTATAGATGGCCCACGAAATGATCTCTAGTGCTGTTATAGCTAGGAGATTTCCGGCGAATGCGTTTAGTATAGCGAGCTACTTGATGAATAGTCCCCATCGACTGCAATTAAACATCGGACTCCCAAATAAGTGTGGCCAGGGAACATTGTTAATTATTCTATTCTTAGAATATTTGGTTGCCCGTGTTATGTTCAAGCGAGTGATGGTAAGCTTGATGGAAGGGCAATAAAGTGCATATTCCTAGGCTATGTACAAGGTGAGCGGGGTTATTGGTTGTGGTGTCCAGAGTTAAATTCACCTATTATCAGCAAATAAGTTACGTTTGTCGAGTCTCCAATATTTCTGGTTAGGAGTGGTAATAGTAGTGCTTATACGGATTTGAACAGTGTTCAGCTTGAGGTGGAGTAGCAACTAGAAACTTCTGAGGTAGCGGATACTAATGTGGTAATGAACACAAATCGTGCTTGTAACGAGGTGGAGTTTGTAAAGACAACAGTTGTTGTAACTGCTAATATTGACAATGTATGTATTCGACCTCTTGACAGGTATGGATGCAACAATGGTTTTACTTTATCTATAGTTGAGGAGATTATGGCGAGAAATCATTGCGTAGCAGTTAAAGGTGTATGTGGAGTTGGTATTTTTATGAGGTCCTCGATTATGGCAAAGTTCAAGCAGGACTTAGACTTGAAAGATATCTGTAGCAGTTGAGCCCATCAAGGGCTATGGGAGAGAAGTGGCAGAGTTTGAATTTTGAAACGATTGTCACTTGGCTCAAACGTCGAGCCAAGGTGGAAATTGAAAATATGTCTTGAGTTTGAGCTCAAAGCAAAAGTTTGATTTGTTTCATAATCCTAGTAGGTGTGGGTTTCTTAATTTTATATCTTTATGTATTCTTTCCTACTCCAAGTAGGAGTAACTTTCAAGATTTGGAAAGTCCTCAAGTCCACTATATATATGGCCATGTGTGGAGAAGATTAAGGCCGTTGTTGATGCAAGAGGTCTTGAAGCGCCGATTCATCATCGAGTGCTTTGGAGGAGTTTTCTCCATTGATTTTGTTCGAGCAATTACGCCAAGAAGATTCGAGTGTTTGTAACTGATTAAATTCTTGTGGTAAGAATTCGTGTATAATTCCTTTGTTGAGATTGAGAGATTATTTCATGAGGAATTGTGGGGCTAAACATTGTGTGAGTTATTAGATGTAATTAGGGCTTAGAAAACACTGAGAGTGTTTGAGTGACTCGAGTGTATAATCTCCATTGTATCGCTTGTTTTATAGTGGAATTCGTCGATGCTCTCCCTGTGGACGTAATTTACTTCTCTCGATTCTCATATGATAAAATCAAGAATCCCTTTAAATTATAGTGTTTGTTGCATTATTTATCAAATAACTATTTAACACGATATGCATCATACCAGATTATGAGGCTATGCATGATAATATTTCTATTTCTCTGTTTCTCTATATTTTTTGTTTTCGGGAATAGGTTTGAAACATAAATCTGTTTAGTATCGTAATTTCATTTTTTTTTGTTTCTGGAACAAATTTCTACTCCAAAAATAGATTTAAAACATAAATTAGAAGTTAAAAATTTTTACTTTTTTATTTTTAGAACAAAAATGAAAAATAAAAACTCTTTTGATCGCCTGCTCTCATCACCCCCGCCCGTCCCTTGCTGCCCTCTAGCCACTACTCGCCACTGCCACCGCCCCCTACCATCGGTCACCCAGCGTCATCGATCGCCCACTAACCATTGATCACTGGTCGTCGGCCCCTCACTAGCAACATTGCCACTCATTGCCACTCCAGAATGAAAAGTTTTATATTGTTGTCAAATTAATTTTTATTTCGACAATAAAAATTTTATATCATTATCAAACACCTATTTTGTGTCAGAAATTCGTCTGGGGAATAGAAATAGAATAATCAACTTATGGCCAAAATTTGATTTCTAGAACAAAATTTTTGTCATGTGCAACCTTAGCTTTCTACAAAGAAAGCCTACCCTTATGGAGCAATCAGGCTTAAAGAAACAATTATTGATAGAAAAAGACACCACAAATGTCGTAACTTTCATATAACACTCACTTGATTGTCATATTTTAGACACTCATTTGAGTGTCATAATTTTTTAAAAACGTTCACCACAAATGTTATTCCACATTGGATTTCCAACAATTTCATGAACATTTTTAAAAATTTTGGTATTTCAGATATCGATTAAAAGTTATGATTTCAAGTGAACCTTTTTCAGAAATTATGGCACTTAAATGATTGAAAAAAAAATCATGATATTTAAGTGAGCACCATACATAAATTATGGTAATTGTCATATCCTTATCCTTAATTAAGTCTTTCTATGACTAGTGAAAGCCGTCTTTAAACCACCTCTTTAGGGACGGTTCCCATGAAAGGCGCTGTCCTTGTGTTGCTTCAGGGTCTGTCGCCATAGCAATGTGAAAAGAGAGCAGCTCTCTCTCTCTCTCTCTCTCTCCATTTGCAAAATGCAAGTGCTGATTGGTCAGCGAAATATTCACTGAAAGTAAAACTTTTTGTAACATCTTTCGCATGTGGTCCAAATAGAGAACACCGATAATAACACTTGAAGTTTTCACTAGAACGGGTCTCGAGAGTTGAGAGAAGACTGTATTTGGTTGTTTAAATATATTCGAATCTCTCGTATTCTTTGCCGAATGAGTTTGTTTGCAAGGCGAGCTGAGGAAGCCTTGCCCCTCCAGACATCTTTGGTCCTGTCTCCGTTTATTTGGACCTTATGTAATTACTCTCTACCTAACTTAGCTTTTGAGCAGGAATTTCTACCTAACTTAGCTTTTGAGCAGGAATTTCTCGTTAGACAAGTTAGGCCTGTACACAAAAATGTTTACCAAATCCCCTACAAACTGACTAATTGATATCTTCCGTTGGATCCTTAGCTGCCATTTTAGTCCCGATCTCTACCGCATATTCTGCAACTTACTATTAAGTAGATGTCTGGTTCAGCAAATGTGAGTATAAAATTTTCACATGAAGTTGCTTTATTATCCATTGTAATGAAAGAGAAGAAATCAAACTATTAAGTAGCTTTATGTGCGCACAATTTATATTGTACGACTCCTCTGGAAACTTCCATTCACGCCGTAAATCTAGGAGTGCCGTTGTTGTCCCTTTTCTTTAGACGTGGCGAATGGCTCAAATCTTTGGATGTATTGTAGAGCCGTCAAGGGTGGGGTTAACCCTAGCCAATGCTCAATTTATGGCGTTAGATGTTGATGACTTATGATCTTCTGACGATAGATTTGTGAAGGCAATTTTGTCAATGTAACTAACAAGTTGTGATATTACAGTCGCTATAAACAAATTATAGCATGTTTAGAAAGGACGATATATCACTTGAAGCAGTGAAATTCTCAATAAATGAAGCAGGGATATCAAAAAGCGAACATCATACAAGCTAGCGAGGAAGAGCCGAACATTATGTGTGTCCCTATCAGTTCAACTACAAACAATTTTAGCTGAAAGTCATTGACATGAATGTCTATTGTCTGACATGCATGGTTGGACATAAATAATTTTTAAAATGTTCCAAGTCTGATATGTCACTAGCCCTTGCCGCATTTCAAAAGGAAAAATAAAAAGGAAACGGAAGAAAATAAAATAAAATAATAGAAAAAATCATCAAGTTATGAAAAAAAAATTATAAAGATTGTCCGCGTCAGTGTATGCTATCTTGCCATGCCACATGAGACAGCTAACATCCACATGAATAATTTCAGTCAAAATTAGTTGGAATGACTAATTAACAAGTTATCAAAAGTTTTAAGGCTAAATAGATCAAATTGAAAAGTTTAATACTGAATTGGCACTCATATAATAGGTTCAACTTCAAGTCCTTTTCGGTAATTATCCTAAAGATTGGATAAAAGAAATAGGAGAAATTTTTTATCCAATCCTATTCTATTGCATAAGACTTCGTTCCTAGATGACCAAACACAACGTGAGCTGTTGTCGATGAACCAACATTTTATCACCGTCTCCATTGCTTACTTTATTTCTGAACAGACGTGAGAAAGAAGGGGAAAGAAAATCACACGCACACTAAACAACCTGTGTCAACCATGGGTGGAAGCAAACGCCATGGTCACCATTCTTCGGTTCACATGCAGAAAATCTTCTTTAGCTCTGATTCTGAGGCATTAGAGATTAATTAAATTGAGTTCACCAGTGTGGTCGAGTTTAGGTAAATCCGCTCATAAAATATCTTATTAATTTCATTTGTGCATTAAATCCACATCAGGCTTGGGCCCAAGTAGATGTAATAAGAATCTAGGGTAAAAGCTATTAAAAATCCCAAACTTTGCTCACTTTGACATATCTATCGTAAATTATTTTTTGACATCATAAACCCCCCAAACTTGTATCTGTGTAACACATTTACCCCAAACTTCTTCTCTCTTTTTTTTGTAAAACTAGAAACACCAAACTTTACCTAGGTGATATATTTACCCAAACTTTTTTTCTGTGACATCAAACACCCCAATTTTTGTGATACCAAATTATTGAGGTAAATATGTCATAAGGGTACAAGTTTGAGGTTTTTGGTGTTATAATAAGAAGTTTGGTGTTAATATATTACACTGTACAAGTTTGGGATAAATGTGTCACATAAGTATAAATTTGAGATAAACGTATCACCAGTGAGCAAAATTTGGGGTTTCGGTGACTTTTTCCCTAGAATCTATTTGCCACTTATTTATGACTTTGAAGGTAGTGTAGTATTAGCAAGGACATTCTCACTACCTTAACAATTCATCTTAAATTGTATTCCTTTTGAGAAATCTTCACAATAAAGGAAAATACTTTCTAGAAAATCATTTTCGAAAATAAAAAGCTTTCCCGTTTTCATGTGAGGGATTTGTTCTCCTAACATTGAGCATGCATAATTTTTTTATCATAAATAATTTTCTGTTAACTGATCATTTTCAACAAATTAAACACGTGAAAATGTCAAAAAAATCAATTCGCGAAAACTTATTTCACTCAAACGACCATACCCTTAAAATATAGAGCAAGTGACGTGGTACTTAACGCTGCCTATCAAAGGAGACATGTGATCAAGAAAAAAACACAGCTACACAACATCACTCAACGGAGCTCCCCATCTCTTTCCAGCTTGTGCTGTTTTCTTTAGGTCATGTATGTTCATTTTATTTTCCTGTTTCGTTTCTCTCTATATCTAACAACTTTTGTTGAATTGGCGATGACATGTAAAACAACATTGACAAACATAAGTACCATGACTAAGTTGGATTATCATGTCAGATGTTTATCTTACCAAATCAATTTGAAGGATTAAATTGGTCCCATTGAAAAAAAATAAGGACCAAATTCAACATTGAATAAAAGTACAAGGACAAATAATGGCATTGTCCCTTTAATTTCCAACCGTTATGTTATCAAATAATCTTTGAGTCTCTTCGATTTTTTAAAAGAGTAGGGAAAATCTTTTAACAATATTTTAGAAAATCTTTTAACAATATTTTAGAAAATCTTTTAACAATATTTTAGGTGCCACCAATAGCCAATACTTGTTGCTTTGATTTTACAAATTATAGTCTCTCCATTGAAAACAAGAAGAAGGATTGTACTTTGCTACCTTCTTCATAATGGCAAGTATGGAAACCTAGACAATCTGGCTTCAATTCGAAACACAAACAGTCCAATTCACTATGGGCTCAATCACAAGAAATTGTACAAAACAAAGAAAAGTGCCACAAAAAGCAGAGACCCTAGACCAAACCCATCACACCCACCATCATAACTGGAGCTACTGCTGCGAGGGAGTTTAGAGCTGCCAACGAATGTTGGGAAGTGGTGAGAGGGAAAGAAGGTGGTGAGGAAGTGGATGAGGAACAGCAAGGATAGGCAAAAGAGAACCATCACAAAAGACATTACACCACCTTCATCATCCCCACTGGATTGAAACATTGGCAGCACAAGCTTCACAAGCCACGTCGAAGTTGGCCAGAGGATGAACACTCCTAATGCCCCAACTATCAGTGTTGGCACCAATGGGGATGGCCCTCCTCCTCTGCCCATCTCCTCTCTCTCTCTCTCTCTCTCTCTCTCTCTCTCTCTCTCTCTCTCTGTGGTGTGGTGTGGGTATCTTTATATTGTGCAACCGTAAGGAAAGACAATGATGAGGATGTATGGAAAAATGTGGCCAAGAAGAAGAGTTAGATGCAAATGGAGATGACTTCTAAGCAATTTGGTTACATTCTTTCCATTGGAAGTATGTGGTTAGTTCACTAATGTATCAAAAGCTCTTCTTCTTTTTCTTTTTGATAACCCAGCAATGCATCAAAAATTGTTGTTCTAACTAAAAGGAAGGTAAGTCTTAGTCTTTGTAGGGTTTTTTTTGACCACTTAGTCAACACAGTTTATCTTTCATGGATTTGTGATCACTTTAAGAGTTTTGGATCACATTCAGGCAACAATTATGTTTTCCTCTTCTTGAGAGATTGATCGAGTCTTTATATATGCCGGTCATCGCATGACCAATACTTTTAACCTGACATTTTCCTACTTCTTATATCTAATGAAAGACACCTCCGTAATCTTTAAGAGGAGCGCAACATGCAATCAAATGTTTTTCTTTATATGCATGCTCTTGCTTCCTGTGAATGTCTTTCATTGGTGATAAAATTCATAGTCATAAAACTTCAATCCACTCTTCTCGCGTGTTCTATGGTACTAAATAGAGATAGGAACCATCATGTTACGATGTTATCAAATCTTTGAACAGAAAAAGAGAACAAGTCTAATCCTTGCCTTTTCTGCATTAAATTCCATTTCCTACAAATATAAATTGATTTCTTACTGATCTACCACCAAAGAGGTGATAGAATAAGCTGTTGGTGAATTCTGAGTAAAGGCTATCTGATATGAAGACTGAAATATTTGAAGCACTGTTCATGTAGGTATCCATGTTCATCACTGGGTACGACAGGAAGGAGACGTCTCTACGATGCTTGCAAGGACCTTTGTCCTGTAAGCAAGAAACTGATTCATGAAACTTACCATGAAGACAAGGATGACTTATCATGCCTAACCTAGAAATTCACAGAACAGAGTGACTCCCCAGATTAATATCACCATAGACAACAAACCGATCAGAATCCGCTTACTATGTTGATCAGAAGACGGAATAGTCGTTCTGCTGTCTAAGACTCTAATATCACAATCCGGACGTGATTGCAATGTTTGAATTCCCAATCTCATCGATCTTTTTATTTTCATGAATTGCTTGCCAAGGTAGACTACAAAATAGGCACCGTATCACTCGACAAACATTGGACATGGCCTAGACTCTGATGATTTCATTAATTTCATTTGCGAAGACTTGATTCAGAATTAGCTTACTACAGAAGAAACTTCAAGAGGATAATCATTTATAAGCACGTAGACAAATATACATGCGCCAACTCCAAGAACTGAAGAATTCTCCAGTATTTGTGGCGGCCACCAAATGAAATAAAAAATTATAACAGATCAAACTTCTCTAGATGCATAATTTCGTATCTTTCTTTTCTTCACCATTATCATGCGAACTGTGTTGGTCTCGCTCACCACCCCTTTTCATTGCGGTGTATGAATGCTAAATGGATCTAATGGCATCCCTTCAACCGAAAAAAAATTGGCTTGCAATTGATAGTTTACCACCTGACGCAGAAAAAATTTAAACCAACATTGAAAGTAGCGCAACAAGTCCTAACTCTTAGGAATGTTCTTCCCCACAATCTTCGCGGGTGCTATCCGCAAAAGATTTCCTGGCTTTCCAGGAACGGCACCTTTGATCATGAATAAGGAAATTAAGAACCAAAGAAAGGCAACATTCTAATTCTACAACTATAGACATCACGTACAAAAGTTCTCATGATCTGAAGCCTAGAGAGAAGTCAAGACAGATGATACCAATTAGAAAACTAGAGAAAACCTTATGTCAGAGGAATATTTCAGAAGTCTATACCCTTATTTAGGTGCTCACCCCACATGCAAAGGGAAAAGCTCATTGATGTCAAAAGCTCATGCCCTAGCTTAAGGGATTCTATTCATCATGAGTCTGATGTGTCATTAATGAAATGAGGATCTACTTTCCTTTTGATAGCTGGACAAGAACACCTATGCCTAAGAGAGCCGCTTAAAATGGCTTGATCTGCTCGTAAGAAACACAATCATCAACAGACCTGTGGAGTACAGATATTGACCACTGTAAACCACTTCCATTGCACCTCAACAAATTCCGATGGTACAAACAAGCCCCAAGCTTCCACACTTCAGCAAATAGACCATGTGCTTTTGCACAAAAGACTAGATCCACATCAATCAAAGACATGGAGCATCCAATTCACTTTCACGTGAATCACATTAGGCAACAACAAAACACATAGACTGCCACACAGAAAATACCAATGAAAATGAGCTTAGGGCCTTATGCAATATAAAGAAGTTGCACATGCACTGCCATAAATCCTCTCAATCAGATATTATTTGAACTAAAATCACCATCATTCAAAATTTTGTCTTCTAGAGATAGACACCTCTCAACCAGTGAGTCTAACAAAAGTAAGAAAAAATATGCTTAGTTAGGTTGAAAGAGAAGATTCTGGAGCTTTGGGTCATCTACATTCTGGATTGGCTCAACCAGCTCATGCATTTCAGTCTATGTTTGCAGATCGAGTGCATGCATACATGCGCGTTACTTAAGTAGGCCTGCTTCTATTCACCCACGTGGAGAGAGTGAGACAGAGACCGACAGAGAGATTTTTCTCTCTTTTTTTCTTTTCCCCCCACTTATCCAGCAAACTAAATATGAAAGCAAATATTTCAATCAAAGAATCAATGAGTTAATGATGTGTCATTGTAATTCTATAGGTCAAGCCATGAGTGCTGCAATTTGAATCTGGCGTCCATCTAACAAACGATGTAAACTTAGATATGCTCTTTCAAGTATACTATCCATCAGTGAGCATAAACTTAAGAAAATTACTTGTCAAATCAATTCATATATATTACCCACATTTTAGTATCTATTAAGTTATGATTCCTTCCTGCACCTCTTCCTCAAGACCATAGACTGATGCCAAATCAATGTGAAACAGTAGTCTTTTCTTTTACTAGAATCAGTAACCACTTCTCCTATAAGATTTGGATTTGCTGGGACAAGTTATAACAAACTTCAATGCAGTCTCAGTTGGCAGCAGGAAAAGGCATAGTGCTGTTATCTTAACCTTTCTGGCTCTAAGTACAGATAGATCCAATGCAAAGTCATCAGGAATAACCACCGGAAAAGGTTTTATGGAAACTCCGTAGGTTGAAAGAAGTCCTCAGTCACGAGACAACCAACAGATATCAAATTAAGAGAACTAAAACACCACAAACTATAATACCTCCCAAATAGTATCTTTATCAAAGCTCATTTCAAGAAAATAATGATGGATCTAAAAGGGGCTGGTGATCGCTGCCATCACCCCTGTAACAACTAGAAGTGTACTAAGTTTACCTTGTAAATTCTTTTCAAGCAAATCTGATGCATGTTAGTTTTTCATCTAGCCTCCCATAAACTTATCTTCCCAAACCCCCCCTCCCCCCCCGGGAAAAGAAAAACCCCTTTCCTACCTAACTATTGCATCCCCCGCAGCAAGGAAAGATGAAAAAATCCCCAAAATCCAGATTATATGGCACTCTTTCAAAATATTCAGCACTATGCAGTCTTTCAAATTGGCATCTTCTACAGTACTGCAAGAGCAACTACATGATGCTATTGGATGATTGTCTGATCCCTAATAACTGGACAGAGCAGCAGACACAACAGCAACAACATAGATCTGCTTTGAAACCTCCTCAGATGATTATTCACACTCAAGTCAGACAACAGCAGGGTAGATGGTCAAAAGCCCCTTCCTTGTGTCACTAACAGAAGCAAAAGCAGTGAAGCTTAAGCCAAAAGCTTAGGAGAAATGGACCGCACATATGCTTGAACATCTGTTTTTCTTCATAATTAGATCAAAGGCTCACATTTGAGGTTATAAAAACTAGCAATGACTAAAAGAGCACCCTGCCCTGTTCCTCACAAGAATCTAACAAGCCCAGGCATTTTCCTTCTATCAGTTCAGAATAGCTATTTTAACTTTCACAACCAAATAGATGAATATAATGTCTGGCTCAGTTCCCCACTAAGCTAACACTTAAAGGTGAAGATGATAACTCCATTAGTGGTCTACTGAGCAGGCAAATTATCAAGAGGTTAATGAACAAGAGAGATTGTTTGACATTTAGGTTAGGGTGGGTGGGAGGTTGCATCGACCCTCTAAAATTAGGATATTTTGGGGTTGAGCCTTTTTAGGTGTTGGTATTATTTGGGTTAAGGCCCAACAAACAAACATTTACACGGTATATGCACGAGATTTACATATAGAAAGTGATCCTCGTAAACTATTTTTTATGCATAACAAATCACATCTGACTATTTAAAAAGGGGATGATGGCCTATCTAATCTATAAACTTATATCTAATGTTTGATATAATTCTTAAACTTTTTCTGTTGAGTCTAGTTCTTAAACTTTCAAAAAAGTAACCTCTCCATAAGAAATTCTTACACCATTAGTTGGCTGGCGTGACCCTAATTTCTGTTAACCAAATGTTAGATTTATCATAAAATGTCATGTTGGCATCCCCATAGCTTCCATGTGTGTATATATGGTCTAAATAAAAAAGTTAAAAGTCGTTAACTTGGATATATGGTGTGACTCGCATCTTTATTTTAGTCCAATAAAACCTACGGTGGCAGCCCACATCAAAAAATTCACATCACATGTCAATATAGTTAACCGAATGACTAAATTGAATGGAATATTTGAAAGATGACGGACTACATCGGATAAAAATCAACAACAAATCATAAACAACTGTTAGAATTTTCCTCTAAGGCTTCGACTCCCTTCCAGCATCCTCGCAAATTCCCTCTATGAGGGATGCGCACCTTATCATGAGAGCAAGTGAAACAAAAGCTTTCTTTGTGGAGTTAAGATTAGAGTTGAATGGTGCTTTTATTTTGCAAAAAGTGAATAACTTGAGATTTTATTTTTTGAAATTGATTGTGTCTATCGTTTATAAAATGCAATGAACAAATAGTATTTGCATTGTTCATGACATATTTAGATATAAATTGTTATAGATAATAACAATATTTTTCATTGACTAATTATTTCGAGTAACACAAACAACCATTTTTAAAAAAATATTTTTTGAATTTCATTTTTCATCAAATAAACAGAGCCAAAATGTTTTCCATGATACCATGATACTAACCATGCCACGTAGAGAAGGCTTTCCACCTCAAAGCGCAGTCGTTGGTAATCAAAGGCAAGAATACTCGATGACATCCAGCCCCAAATAGTAACCTGCAAGCAACAGCAAACAAGCAGCCATCGACCCCAAATTGTCCGAGAGCTCGAAACCAGAACTCGATATACAGGAGTACTCCATGCGAGTGGTCTCATGAAGAGATAGAATGGCGTCTTGATGCATAAAGCCCGCTCCAAAACGCCGTGCAAATATCTTCTTTGTGATCAGTGAAGCTCTGAGTGTTATGATAGAAACTGAATGGCAGGAGCTGATGCAACCCCTATCTTCTCCTTGTTTTCGCCATAGGCCAATGAACCGAAGGTACCCATTTGCCAAGGAAGTAGATGGGCTCTTGCTGGAAATGAGTAATAGAACACAGAAAGACAACCGATCCCTTTCGATCATACTTTTTTCGACTGTTTAGAACCATGAAGTTCTCCACTTCTGAATTACCGAAGATATGGAAAGCAAAACTTGATATGTTGGGTCCTCTGCGCAAGCGTTATCTATCTCATTCCAAAACCAGGAAAAATCCTCCCTATGCTCGGTGAAATAAGAAATTCCAGAAATTTCTAGCTGAATAGAGCATTTATAATATAATTCAAATGTACGGCACTCACAGAAATAAGAAATTTCAGAAAGCAAAAAAACAAAAGAATCTTCATACAACCATGGGAAACAATTCAAGAGGATAGATTTTCATTTGTTCTCCGAGAACTCAACAAAATAATTGTTGAAATGCTCCTACAGGTAATCAATTTATAGGCACGTGCCTTAAGCTTACATAGTACATGTTGATGTGCCATAATGATTAGAACTTGTGTGATGGATATTTCCTTACTACCTATATTCCTATAAGATCTTGCAATTAAATAAGCTTTATTAAATTTCAAACTAATGATCACCATATGCAAATTTATATCAACCTCATGTACCTTGCTAAAAAATATTTTCATATTTGAAGATTACCGGGACGACTACCCATGTCAAATCGCAAATTGGTTGGATTAATATGTAGCCCATAACAATATACAAGATGCACATATTAAAGCCTTCAAAAGGACTAATGAACTTACGATTGAACCAACGATAATCAAGAAATACAATTAAAAATAATGAAAATGGGATCTATCTAATAGATTCTGCAAATCCATGTGTTAAAAAAGTACACAAAAAAAAAATTTGTGTGGAATATTAGTGGAAAAGTAATACCAACACAAAGAAAATGAGTATATAATGAGGAGAAATAAAGGTGTTGGGGAAAAGAAATCCACATTCACTCTTCAGACACTCTCCACTCTCACCATGGTGCAAGATGAGGAACTCCCCTTACAATACATTGTAAATAGAATAGATGATGGAAACTTCATCAAGCATTTTAGCTTAAAAAACAAGGCAACTAGGAAAGGAATAAGAGATATCATCAAGTATATGGTATGATGACTCTTATCATCCTCTTATCGCTTTTGATACCGCCCAAATAACGTCAATGGCAAGCTTATACCTGTTGAGTCTCTTATGGACGGTTCTCTACAAAATTACACAGAACTATTTTATGGAAAGACGAAAGAGAGAGATCACCAATCATACAATGGCCAAAATGATAAGGCCTGAGGTGGGATTTTCAAAGTATCCAATCAGGGTTCGTTGCAACCACCTTCAAGCCTTCTAGTGGCTTGGGTTCCGTTTGGCAACATTCTAATTTCTTTGTTTTCTTGTTCTTTTGTTCCATGGAGTAGAACAAGAACATATATCCGTTTGGTAACACAATTGATTTTTCTATTTCCTGGAATAAAAAGTTGTCGCCGAGAATAGATTTTGAGTAGAAATGAGAAGAAGAAAAAAGTAACTTCTTGTTCCTGGGAACAATTCCCATAAACTATTTCTTGGGTCATTATTCATGACTGACCGCCGTTTGCCAACACCATCGACCACCGGAGATCACCAACCACCTACCTGCTGTTGCCCTTCGCTTAGCGACTAGCAGATGGCGAACTGGCGATAGGTGACCGGTGGCTTGATGACTAGCAACCGGCAATCGTCGACCCAGCAATCAGTGATCGGTGGTGGTGGGCAGCGAGTAGTGGTGGTGGCGGCAACAAATGGCAATCGGCTACCAACGATCGTCAATCATCGACTGCTGCCCGCTTGCCACCGCCATCAAGGAAAGAAGAAATTAAAAAAAAAATTATCGGTATTAAATGCATTTCTATTATTTTTCAATTCCATAAATAAGAAATTTTTGTAGTTACCAAATACCTTGTTTTATTCAAAAATTATTCCAAGGAGTAGAAATAGAAAATAACTATTTTTCAAAAGAAATTGTTCACAAAAATAGAAATATTACTAAACACACCATAGTTGCTGCCCTGATGTTCTTCCCAGAACAATTCAGATCTCTTTTCTTGTCACACAATATATTCACTTTCGCCTTTATTTAATTGACGTCAAAATTGCCTTGCCTTGAAAGAAAAAGTCACCAAATCAGTTGAAAAGAATCACCTCACGAAGAATCCTTTATGAGATCAAACACAGGCTTGCCAACACATAAATAGCCCTCTTTTAGCTTGTTGCATGGGTTTTTATTTTCTTATTTCATAGTGTATATATATAAATTTAAAGGGAAACAAAACTATCTAGGTATAAAACACTTTAAATGAAAATGTTGTGCTCTTACATTCCTTGAAATCATCTTCTCATATATCCTCAGGGCCGTTTATAAGCTGAATAATGATGCAAAAGAATTAGAAAGCAGGAATTGAGCTGAGTGAAAGGGCCGCATCCATGATAGATCTAAGAAGCCCATAGCCATATCTTGTATACCGTAATTACTTCTATATGAGCCTATGCTAGAATCTCCTCCTTGAGTTCTACATCATTGGGCACATACAACCTTCCTCGAAATTTCAATATCCCATCCTCTGTTACTTGGAAATCCATTTTTCTCTCTTCCGCACTCTCTTGCAGAATCCCCGTCAAATGTAGTGCCTTCATTTTGGTTTGCACTTCGAGTTCAATGTGAAAGGTAGCCGTGAGACTTGAAAGGTGCTATAGCTCGAATTTGAAATCTGAATCTCGCGCTCCTTTGAGGATAATCCGTTCTCGGACCATCATTTGCATGATCGTTAACTTCCGACTAAGTGCATCTGTTACCTTGTCGGCCTTCCTAGGGTGGTACAAGATGTCGTAGTCATAATCCTTAAGAAATTCCATCCAACTTGCTATCTCATGTTCAACTTCTTTTGAGAAAACTGACACTTCAAGATTTAATGGTTCGTATAAATCTAGAACATTTCTCCGCACAAGTAATGCCTCCAAATCTTAAGAGCAAATATGATTGCTGCCAATTTCAAGTCATATTTTAGGGAGTTCAACTCGTGAAGCCTCAATTGACAAGATACTTAAGCAACCACTCTTCCATGTTGCATTAGAAGTAGCACAATCCCTTATACAACGCATCATTATAAATCTCATGACCTCTAGGACTAGATGGTATCATCAAAACTGGTGTGATAATCAATTTATGCTTAAGTTCTTAAAAACTACACTCACACTTACCCAACCATTCAAGCTTTACATCCTTCTTTAGTAGTCACATCAAAGGTGTGATTATTGTAGAAAACTTTTCTACGAACCATCTATAATATCACGCCAAACCTAGAAAACTCTGTACTTCTATCACTATCATCGGCCTTAGCCAATTCATGATTGCCTCAATCTTTGTTGGATCTATTGAAATTCTTTTGCTATATATCACATAACCAAGAAAAGCTACATGAGTAAGTGAAAACTCACACCTTCTAAACTTGGCGTACAACACATGTTCTCGAAAGGTTTACAACACCATTCTCAAGTGCTATTCTTGTTCCTCCGAACTCCTCAAATACACCAATATATCACTTATGAACACAATCACAAATGGATCCAAGTACACCTTAAATACCCAATTTATTAAATCCATAAAAGCAATAAGTACATTAGTCAGATCAAATGGCATCACAATAAACTCGTAGTGACCATATTGCGTACGAAATGCCGTCTTCAAAATGTCCTCCTTAATCCTCAACTGATGATAGCCCAACCTAAGGTCTATCATGGAGAACACTGAAACTTCTTGAAGTTGATCAAAAAAGTCATCGATCCTTGGCAACAAATACTAGCTCATGATCATCACTTGATTGAATTGTCAATAATCGATGCAAAGACACAACAACCCATCTTTCTTCTTTACGAACAAAACGGGGCTCCCCATGGTGATGCACTAGGATGAATAAATGATTTGTCCAACAATTCTTGCATCTACACCTTTAACTCATTTAATTCTGACAATGCCATTCGATAGGATGCCTTACAAATCAGTTCTCTTCCAAGGGCTAACTCAATGACAAATTATATCTTCCTTTCTAGGGGCAATCCACATAATTTCTTCAGAAAGAATCAAAAAAGTCTCGCACCATTACGATGTCTTCCATCTTTGGTTCCTCAACCAATGTGTTAACCACGATCGCCAAATAACTTTGACAACCCTCATCCAACAACCGAGTCACCTCAAGTAACGAAATCAAAGGAATCAAGGATCCTCCTTAGTTTCCCACAAACTCATAACTAGAATGACCCAATGGACTAAACTATATTACCTCACAGTAGCAATCCATTGTAGCTTGTTGCATGGAGAGCCAATCCATCCCAATGATGACATCAAAATCATACATCACCAAGACAATCAAGTCTATAATTTCATCACGACCATTAATAGCTATCTTACAACCTGAACATTCTACTGTAGACAACACCTTATCCTTTAACGTAGTAGAAATACTAAGAACTGTTTCCAATGGTTTCAGCTTTAACCCCACTAACCTAACAAACTACTTAGCTATAAACGAATGCGAGGCTCCTAGATCAAAGAAGGCATAAGCAGCATGATCATGCAAGGAAACTGTACCCGTAACCATAGCCTGCACAAATCCTCCGCTTCCTTTCTGATGACAACGTACATTATTGCTTGTGCCAAAAGGTGATTGAGGTTGTTCTGCAAAGCATTCCTAACCATTGTCCAACTTGCAATAGTAGCGCTTCCACTCCAGTCATGCAATGTGGGCAAATCCTCACTTGACAACCGTGTTGACCACATTTATAACATGCTCCAGACTTGGCGAGACACGGGGCTGTTCCATGCCTTCTCCCACAAAATCAACACCCGCCATTGGAGTTGAATGCCGAGTTCCAAATCCCATTCTTCTTGTTGGGTGGGATGGGATGTTTTCCTCTAGTCATTGATTCTTCCCAACTGATGGCTGAATCGGTTAGATGCATACTGTGATCCAGACGTGGTGGCTCGCTTGGACCAGTCCCACTCAATCACTTGGGCCCTCTCATACAGCTCGTCATAGTCCTTCAGGTTCAAGGGCACCGGCTAACTCTTAATCTCTCGTTTCAAACCATCCTTAAACCTCCCTGCTCAGTCTAACGGATTCTCGATCATTCTCGGCATGTACTTCGAGAGCTCTATGAACTTGGCCTTGTATTGATCGATTGACAAATGGTGTTGTCTAAGCCGTCGGAATTTCACCATCTTTTGCTCTCACACACACACGAAAAAGTATTTTCCATTGAATGCCTCCATGAAGACTCCCTAGGTTGGTGCATTACCTTGCAATTGGTATGCCACTAGGGTTACCTTATCTTCCTCTGAGCACTTCAACAATATAAATACTTTCTCCAGTTCCCTTATCTTCCTCTGAGCACTTCAACAATATAAATACTTTCTCCAGTTCCCTGATCCAACGGGTTGCTGCCTCAACCAACTTATGTATCAATCGATTGCCATTCTCATTTCTAGTCAATGAGTCTTCATTAGGTGCAACAACAGCAACAGTAGCTTGGTTCTGAGCCTGCTGCCCTCTCAAATTCCCAAGGGCTTCTAATGCCTAGAGAATCCCATTGAGCCCAAGATCCCCTTGTGATATTCCTTTAGCATCTGCCTACCCTTGCGCTGCCCTTCCTCAAGGGACACTCAAATTAGGATTGTTCATCGTACAAGATTCTCATAGAATTTTGTTTCCAATTCCAACAAGAAATTAGAAATCAATAACAGCTCACTTATAGCAAAAGAACCAATCAACAAACACAAGCACTGATGTTTTCCTAACTCACTACCCCAAAACCTAGTGCACATTATCATTCCAGGTAATGGTCATACTCTGATACCAAAAGAGGATGGGGATGTCATGCCCCAACCCTTGTCAAGCCCGCAACACCCCTCACATATGATCGTTTAGTTGCGACATCCTAGGATGCATCACCAATCCTTTTTTTATCTTATAATTAAATGCAAGTGTGTCACAACTCGCCCTCAGCAACGGTCGAGGTCGGGAGGGACAAGTTTGGTGGTATTTACTCACGAGATAGTCCTCAAAGGGCAAGTCATCACAAATGGCTTGAGCACATCATCAATTATAACCATATCCACGAAGAGGTTCATCGATCACAAGTGTGGATTCTTCCAAATCCATACCCTGCACAATAGCAGGAAGATTCATTTTATTTATCTAAGTTGAATAACAACCTAAAATAAATATTTAGGAGTCACCACTAGCCTCAATTTAGTGGTTGTCTAGAAAGCCTAATTGAGGGTCGGGAAAGGTTCCCTTGATTTCTACGCAACCAGAGCTCTAGGGTTCAAGGACTAGGGTTACACTAATTGTTTCTATTAGCACCCTTTCGGTACCTAACAGTCATCATGATTAACCTAAGATGTCCATGCATGTCTTGTTACTTTTTTGTGCCATTTTTAAAGTAGGAATGTGACCATGCATAGATATCGGTTCCATGCCATTCTAATTCTAAAAAATGGGAAAAGAAAGGCAAACAATTTTAATTGAAATTGTGGTGCATAAAGTAAACAACCAAGAAAAGCGGTAAATCTACACATGCAATCCTAAAAATACTTGTAAAGAGAGAGAGAGAGAGTGAGGGAGAGAGAGAGAAGGAAAGGAATCCACAACTCATCAAGTTTTTATACAATGTGATAGAAAACCTGAGACATATGTCAAGTGTCGAATGAATAGTACAAGCTAAGGGTTAGAAAAGACATCGACCATTGCCGTCTTCAGAGCCACCTTCTTTGCATACCCTAATTACTAACTAATTCTAAAGGAATGGTTTACAATGGAAACACACATCAATTCAAACAAAAGCACACCAAACATGGCAAGTAAACAAGTAATAGTCATCCACTTGACGGATTAGAAATGGCCTCGGGGTTGGCTTTTGGAGTTACATGCACGACGAGCCCCAAATGTTATCCCCATTTATTATTAGACATGGGTCATGATCATTAAACGTCACAAGTATTCACTTATGGTGATCAACGTCATACCCCCTAAAGTTGCGTTCTAATGTGTAACCCAAGATGATTTAGTTTAACGTGAGTGTCTACCAATCACTTACATTGAACTCGAAAATAAACACAAGAGCAGGCCTGAAGACCTTATTTCCCAATCAATCAAGCAATTAGTGTACTGGCACCAATTCACTTCACTCACCAAGCATACATTTATCCCAATTTCAAGTGTCAAACATGCATTCAATGGCCTTTTTATTTTTTGAGAATTTTTGTGTTTAAATTTCAAGAAAAGAAAACTAAAAGTCGTGAAGATGGCAAGGATTATTTCTACATGCATCATTTCCTAAAAATCACAGAACAGGCATATGTTACAATCAAACAAAACAAGGGATCCAAAATGCCTTGAAAAGGAGCAAGCAATTGAACATGAGCCATTAAGCAATCAGCTTCACAAAAATTACAGTGTGTAATGCTCTCAATGTATAACATTTTTCATGAAGACAACTCCTTGAGATGAGCCGTGCGTGAATTTATAAAAATCCAAGAACACGACAGTATGCATCAAAACAGAACAGGGCAGCAACAAATGAATACAATCTTATGAGAATATGAACATGTTAACGATGTTGAAAATTCATCAAGTTTTACCACATGATAGTATTGAGGATGCCAAAGAAAGTTCGTGAAGGGTATGAGTACCGAATCACAACAATGAAAATTCTGATAAAAATGGCAAAGTGCAGAATGCAAATGACCATGCATGTTTCCGAATTTTAGGATTTTCCATATTACAGGGAAACTTTGTAAAAATGGAAAAGTGGGTCAATTGACATGCAAATGGCTTGATTTTGGTGTCATTAGAAAGCTTAATGGATTTCCTAAGACTTTTTAAGAGAGGACAAGATCAACTAAGGTCATTTACCCATTCAATAATGGACATTTTCATGAACAAGCAAATTGACTAAATTCAGGGCCACAAGCATATGGACAAATTGCAAGGTCTAGCTTTCCTATATGACAAGGCAAAAGTATAGGACAAATCATATAGGTCAAGCTTTAATCACAAACAATTTCCATTAAGGGATCGAGGCCCTAATGCAAGCACTAAGCATGACATGAAAATGGCGATGATGAGACATGCATTGAATGTATTCACCAGAACATAACCAAATCACACAAAAACATGCAATGTCGGAATGAAATGATGTTAAATTAACATGGCATAAGTGTCCCTAAGGTGACATTATAACATGTAATGACATTCATGAGACTTTCATGGACGACCAATCACAATCAAGTGGATAATTACACACAAATGCATACTTGAGTTTGTACAGGGCAAAACAGAGGTCGGGACAATTTTTAAGGCAATTGACCTATTCAATGACAATAAAAAATCACAAGATAAATATATGATATGACCAACACTCATATGAACAAATTAGAAGCAATCAACTCGAAAAGAGTTTGGGAAAAATCATAATAAAATCAGCAAAGTCGAAATTTCAAATTCAAGACCATGTAGATCAGCAAAACATAGGACGTATTTCAGTGGATTTTACCTACTTGTGGTCATTGAAAAATTCATGAATCTGATACATGCAATCCCAGAAATCAGCATATGTGATGGTGATGTTAGGGCTGTTTGTCCTATCATGATGATCTCTAAAATTTTCATAAAAAATATATGTTCTAGATTAATATATCGTGAATGTTTTTCATGAAGAAATCACCTCAAAATTTCTAGTACAAAAATCGGCAAAAAATCATGAAACAACGAAGTTGAATCCATCACAGAACAGCAGTAATCAGCATGCAATCTCAGAATCCACACGTGAATTTGAGAACATATTTTAGGTATCAAATGAAGGCTGATTGGAGTGATCAAAACTTATCAAGTCTATATCAAAAGTCGAAAAGGCCTCGAACTCATTCAAAGAGATTTTCAAGCTCAAACGAAGAGGTTTTCCTAGATATGTCATTTTGGAACTCGATTTCAATAGATCAAGAACCATCACCTAATCAAGCTTAATCATACCACGTTCACTTAAGCAAATCAATCCATGAGCATCATGAAACACCACAGCAACTTCATCAATCACATAATCAAACTTAAACTCGAGCTCTAGCCCTGATGAAGTTTAGCCGCTAAATCAAACTCAAATCTGTAGGAACTGAACACCAGTAGCTTGAGGACTATGACACCGGAGGCCTTCTGGTCATCAGAGGGGGTAGGATCGATGCCAGAGGTGCTCCGACTAACACTAAATTAGAACCGATCCCAGTCTGGACCGGTTTGTGACGCCCAGGAAGAAATCGAGCAAAATGGCTCGATCGAACGCCGGTCAGAGGAGGTGCCAACACCAAGGCTTCGAGAAGAGAGGGAGGAAGGCTGATGGATGAGGAATTTGGGGTGTGCGACGAGTGGTTCGAGAGAGGAAAAAAGAGAGCAGAAAATGGAGGGAGAAACTAGAATTTAGGCTCCGTTCGTTTCACAGAAAATAACTTCCAGGAAAACGTTTTCCGGATTTTCCGACGTTCGTTTCACGGAAAATAAATTCATTGGGGAAAACATTTTCCATATTCACTCTCTCTTATCTTACACTCTCTATTAATCCTCACTTATTTCTTTTATTTTTAGATTTTATTTTATTTTTTCATAAATTCGAATATTTTTTTATTTTTAATAAAATCGATTTTTTTGTTATTTTTTAATAAAATCGATCTTTTTGTTATTTTTTAATAAAATCGATTTTTTGTTTTTTATTTTTCTTTATTTTTCTGTCTTTCTTTTTGTTGTTTTTCTTTTTCGGCCGATCGTCGGCCATGGCAATAGCCGATGATCGATGACAGACGAGCTAAGCTCGCCAGATCGGTGATGCCCGAGCATCACAAGACGGAAACTTATTTCCAAATTTACCCATTTTCAAAATAAAAAACTATAATCCTCTCTTCCCTTGCTTCACGAACCCAGCGCCCCCGTGCTTGCCTCTCTTTGCTCCCTTCAAAACAATCGAATCCCTCATTTTTAAAGTAGAACAAAGTCAATCACTTGCCCTAATTGGTCGATCTCCCTCACTCAACTTTTGCACGGCTTGTGCTTCTTCTTCCTCCTAGTAGTTCAACTACTTTCCGAATTGAAGCTACATAACTCGCGATGCCGATCTGCGAGGCCCGAGCCTCATTGCCTTCAGCTCACCTTGCCGGTAAGCCAATCATGCGAGCTCGCCAGAGGTAGGCGAGCCTTGAGCCTTGCTAGCAAGGTGAGCTTGAAGCATGGCCGGCGACCAGCCAAGGAAGGAGAGAACACAAAATAAAGAAAAAAATAATTTAATAATCTATTTTAAAAAATAATAAATAACGATTTAAAAAAATAAAAAAATAAAAAATTATTGAAAAAGAGTTTATAAAGGAAAATATTTTCCTAAGCGAACAGCGAAAAATATTTTCCACTTCAAAATCAAGTTTTACCCGAACATTGGAAAATAATTACGTTTTCCTGGAAAATAACTTGGAAAATATTTTCCAAAAAAGTAACATTTTCCATGAAACGAACGGAACCTTAGAGAGAGATTAGAGAGGATTTTTGATAGAGAGAATGTGGATCTGAAAAATGGCCTTCCCCTCAATTGTGGAGGGAAAATTGTATATATACCCCCTCCCTTATCTCAAATCGATGGCTAAGGATTAACCCATGTGCCTAACTAACTTTTTTGAACTTCTAATCATGATTAACACATTTAACATGTGCTAATTTGAAGGGCTAAGATTTAATGCAATCAACAGTTCACAAAATTTTTGCGATTAAGGACCTTATTAGGGGCAATTTTGTAATTTCACCAAAACTTAGGGGCCATTTTGCAAATTTAGGAAATTTAAGGACACGGAGGAGCCAGATTTTGGCTGGGTCACCTTGTGATGGTGGTTGCCGATTGAAAACCGGCCAAAGGATGGCCAAACTAGCCTCCTCTGCTAGTGATCGGTTTGACTAGTCAAACTAATTTTGGACCGGTTTGATCGGTTCAATCAATTCTTGTGCAGTTCTGTCCAATTTTTCTTTGAGTTACACAATTTAGGCCGTAATGGACTAAATTGAAAAGAAAACGATCTAATTTTGAAGAGAGACGGACCAATTTCAAACACATTAGGCTAATTAAACCATGAAAATTTAATTTCATGATTTTTTATTAACCTAATTGTCTAATTGTCATGAAAATTATTTGACCCATACCATGGGCACATCAAATTGAACTCTTTAAGCCTTAAATTGGACAATTCTACCTAATTATTGGTCTCAATTTGCAAATTAATTGAAATTAAACTCAATTAAAGTTGCAAGACACCTATTAGTTTAATTGCCAATGCTTGGGGGAACTTATTGCATCCAAATTAACCCTTAATTGATGACACGACATTTTTGCAAAATTAAATTGAGGATCAATGTCCAAATTGAACCTCAATTCATCAAATTAAACCCTAGTTATGAATGGGTCAACTCGAATTTTTTGAATTGAAGCTCAATAACCCTATTTTCTCAATGAGTTGACAAGTGAATTTGCTAAAATTTACCCCAAATTTGGACTTAACTCACAGAATGAAAGTATTCGTTTGCAAATCATGATGAATTGATTTGGACCCCTAATTAGGGACAAAAATGTCAATTGACATTTTGCTTTGCCCAATCTCAAAATTGATTGAATGATTGAATGGGTAAATGTCTTTAGGTCACATGTCATAAAAGGAATTAGGCCTAATTTGACTAGAATTAAAGTATTTTATTTTTGGTTGATTTTGAATATAAAATCAAAAAATTTGGAAAATGAGGTTATTGATTGATTTTTGTAAAATTCTTGATGCTAAAGTCAAATTGAAGTTAAAATGAGATGATTTTATGATTTTTGTATTTTTCAATTTTTTGGTCCCAAAAGTTAAACCCTATTTAACTTTTCACTAAGAATCTTTGGATTCTTTTCAAAATTTCCACTAAAGCTAAACTCAAAGGGGACATTTTAGAGCAAAGGCCAAAATTTGACTCGGGGTTGACCAAAAAGTCAACCCAAAAGTCAAATATTTGACTTTTTTGGTTTTTGTGTGAAATGAATAGGAAATTGCTTTCTAATGCTAATGCAACAAACAAAATAGCAAAAGGACACATTTTATTTGAAAAAGGGGCCTTGTCGCGATTGAGAACCCCTAATTAAGTTTTTTTCTATCTTTACTAACGCGTTGACTAAAAATTAGGTGTCAACAAAGCAGAAGTGTAGCATATCTATTTCAACAATAGGGATAGCTAGTAAAACATGACAATAACATTATTAACATTAGCTATACATCAAAAGTTTTATATATACAAATCCATCGTGCAAAACTTTCCGATTCACATTAGACAAAAGGATTAGGGGTTAGCCTAACTTCTCCACGGGCAATTATAGAAAGTGATGCACTCCATGCTTAACACAATTGGTAGTACCTTGAGTCAGGCTCAGGATCGGACTCCATATTCCTATTCTCCTCCAGGACAGTGACGGTACTATCAGAGGTGTCTATGTTCGTGGAGTCTTGAACAGCTTCCTTAGGACCTCCACTAGGTAGCCTGTCAAAGCCCTGTAGCGATTAGAGCAAATCCTCGCTGATTTGTGCAAACCACGCTTTGAAGTGATGGGGCACTAAGTACATCAGCCCCTTGTCGACCTAGCGTAGTGCTCGTATACGTGATTGCTCCCCTCAACTGGTTACGAGGTCACATCCAAATCTTGACTCATAGGAAGCCCAAATCTCACGTGGTAGTTCTCCATTTAGGGGCTTGAAAAATATTGAAGCCATAATGGGTGAGAAAATCTCAGTAAGTAAAACTTCCTAAGCCTAATTTAGGAGGACTCTTTGCTTCAGACACATCTCAAACATGCAACCCCATTGCCAATGGCAGATTGATAGCGAGGCCTTTGCTTTGCTATAATTATAAATGTGCATGGGTACCGCAACTCTCCTTAAAAACCAATAACAAAATAAATAAATCACAAAAGCATACTCACCTCACCTCGGCACATAAAAACTCACATAATTAAATCACTCGCTAGGCCATGCTTGTAATAATCATGCGGCAAATGTAGTCAATAACCCAAGACACACAGTCATTATCACTTCCATGCACAATGCATCTATACGTGTCCAGATTATTACAACTGCTCAAGACCACAATCAATACTCCCATTGGTGGTTTTCTAGTATGACCAGGCATCGTCTCACTCCATTAGGCACAATATCGTCTTGGCCTCCCCCAAAGACAGCATTCCATTAGGAGCGTCGGCTCACCCTCAATTGCGACTTGGCATCTGGACTCCTGCTAGGCATCCAATCAAAATTGGGCATGGTCCCCCGTAATTGTAGGAGTACGGAACTATTTAGGTAATCACATGAGCACACCTTACACCCAAGCCCATTTTTATCTTCCACAATTAGCTAGTGCAAGAGAATTTAATGCTCATACGATAAAATGTTGCAATTTTTGCACGCAAAAATATAATGAAATAATCACACGTGATCATCCACAACTTATTGACTCACCAAATCATACGTACTTCAATTTCAATCCTCCCTTGACCATACAAACACAAAACGTAGCATTCAATCTTGACACTTCAAGAATTGCCATTAAGGTGCTTATCTTTTCATTCTTTCAAGGCAAGAATTCAAGGGTTTTGCACAACCAATTCTCAAGACAATACATGCTTTAAATCACATAATTCAACCATAAGTCTACCACTTATCTCATAGGAAAAGCATATATCACAAGCACTTATTGCATATTACGATAACTTATCACTTTTTAAATGATAGATTATCACTTTTTCCGATAGCTTATCACGATAAATTATCAACCTTTTCCTATAGCTTATCACGATAACTTATCACATCTTCCAATGGCTTATTGCGATAACATATCAATTTTTCCGATAGCTTATCACAATAACTTACACCTTTTTCGATAGCCTATTGTGATAACCTATCAACTTTTTTGATAGCCTATCATGATAACTCATCAACTATAATGATAACTTATCACATAAACCACTCATTAACTTAACATAACTATCCTTAACCCTAATCTAATCCTAATCCTAAGTATTATTATTGCCCTAATCAAGGATTAAGAAGAATACTTACCTTTTTCCAATGACTAACTTAATGGTGGCAGCGGCGAGACGACGAAGGTAGTGAGGGGCACAATGAAAGGTGGCGGCTCACAGCATGATAGCGAGACAATGAGGCAGTGGTGGCAGCTTGGTTTGGTGGTGGTGGTGACAGTGGTTCGGTGGTGGAAATGGTGAGAGGCATAACGGCAATGACGACGAGATAGAGATGGCGATGGCACGGCGGCTATGTGGCAATGGCAGTGGTAGTGAAGCATGGCAGACGAAAGAGAGTAAAATGGAGAGAGATAGAGGGAGAAAAATGAGAGGTAGAGGGGGTGGTGGTAGTGTGGCCGAAGCAAGGAGGAGGGGAAAGAGAGAGAGAGTTTGAGAGTTTGAATGAGAAAGAGAGAGAAAGGCAGAGACAAAGTGAGTTGTCCTCTCTTGCAAGATTTCTTCCATCATGACTATCCTTAATGAGCATGCATCAAATCTCGTCAAATCCCTCCTAGCCTAGCACTTTTTTCTTTTGGCTACATCCCTATCAAATCCTCATTTAATGCAAAATTTTTCTAGAAGGGGCAATTTGGTAATTTAAGCAAACTATATTATAAAATACTATACGTTTACATGGCCAAATTTATTACAAGCTTGTAATAATTCATCTTGGGCTCAATTGGTCTTGATGGGCTTAAATTGTCCTCATTGGGCCCCCATGGGCGTGAGGCTGATCAGGCTTGCCCGTGGGCTCTAGTCCTTATGGCTCCTCATTTGCATCCAGTTTCCATCATTTCAATAATTTGCAATCTGCCATTGTCAATTTGAGCATTATCCTAAAATAGTCTCTTCATAATTGTCATTAATTCCAAAATCTCGAACCCTAATCCTACTCCTCAAATAGAGGTCAAATTGAGGATGTCACAATGAAAATTCCAAATAAGAGATTGAAGTGCCCTCATTTTCTCAAATAAGGACTTAAAATGGACATTATTTCAAATAAGGGCCTAAGATGCCATTATTTATCAAATAAGAGCTTGAAGTTAATCTTATTTCAAATAAGGGAATAAAGTAACTATGTCAAACTCAAAGAAAGACATCATCTTTTAATTTTACTTTTTCTTTTTCTTTTTTAAAAACTCAAAAAAGGATAAATTATTTATAAAAAAACAGACACAAGCCCCCCTCTCTCTCTCACACCCACAAGCACACACACACAAGCCCTGCCTTAGGTCACTATCCCATCGCTGGTGGGGCATTAGTGATAGCTAGCAAGGTTGCTAGCTAAAGGCAAGGGCTTGCTCACCCTCACCCAAACCGATGTCCACCTAGCCTATTTATAGGCATGGATCACTGACTTCCCAAGCAAAACATCTGGTCAAAAGTCAAAAAAATTTCTGCTCTTATCTCTGCTAGGTAATTATCATGGATTCTCCTACACAATTAGTGGACTCTAGCTGGCTAAGTCATAGATAATTTGTAGGATTTTTCTAGACTTTTCTAGCAAAAATTTATACTAGATAATTTTAGAAATTTGATCAATATTTTAACATGCCTCACTCATTTGACCATTTTAGACATGGCAGCATGCAAAGGAACTTTAATGGAGGGACGACAGAGGCTGGGGCTTACGCAAACTGGTCGGCGTGAGCTCTGGCCTGCGACTTCGTCAACAACAAACAGGGATGCTCGGGGGAAGCCTACCTGGTTCAGCTTGAGGATACTAACTGAGGAGACGTTGGACGAAGCTCGTGTGCGGCCGAGGTGCGGCCGAGGCGTTGGCTGAAGCTCTCTTGCTCTTCCTCAATCACTACCTTGCTTGGACTCTTTCCCGCTCTCTCGTTGTTTTTTTTGCTCCAGCCCTCGGTTTGTTCTCTCCAGATCTGGTTTTTTCATGACCGATTCCGCTCTCCCTTGCTCTCCTTCCCCCTTTTCTTTACTGACTTGCTGCTCCTTTTTCCTTTTTCTTTTTTTCTCTTCTGGTGTTGCCACCTGCCCAACCCTTTTTACTGCTTAAACGGCCACGAGAGTTGCGCAGCCCATGCATGATCCCTCCCCATTCTCTCTCTCTCTCCATTTCCGCGTGATGGAGAATCGAGAGAAGAAAAGGGCCACATTGATATTTGTTTTAAAAATTGCCACGTTGATATTTGTTTTGAAAAAAATTACTCCGTCAGCAAATAAAATCATAGGAAAATGACACGTGTGCAGTTTGATCAAATTTTTTTGCCATTGACACTTAATTGATCATTTTTACTTCGATTTTGACACTTATGTGCTCCTCATGTCGAGTTTTGACACTTCAGAGGTCCACATGTCTCATTTTTATTTACCACAACAACCAGCTCTAACCCCAAGCGAAGAATGGTTCGCTCATAATTTGTGTATGAGTGATCGCAGGAAGTGTCTGTGATCACTATGGTTCAGAAAACGAAGTCGACAAAAGCTTTGCTTGTAGAGTGATGTGGTGGGTGATTATTTTGGCTTTTCTCCCTACATAGTCAAATCAATAATTTAGTGTAGCCAATTCAATATGAATTTGCAGTTTTAACCGAATCTAGACATGATGGTATGTAACATGGTACCATAATAGCTTAAATGAATATTTGTTTATTTTCCCTTTTTTGAAGATTGTTTACCCTACATATTATTTAGGAGGCGTCTTTGTATGGCATGTTTAATCTGCATATTCATGTTTCCTTTAATGAATTAGTCTATTTTAGAAAATTTGCGAGGAGGGTGCCCCTATCCAGGCCTTGGTGAGGGTTGGCGACCCTTGCCCTAATTTGGGAGAGGATTGCGATTCTCTACCGATCCTGGCAAGGGGCTGCTGGTCCTTACAAAGGCGTTAGCATCTATGCCGCCCATTGTTGTCGCCCTCTCACCTACAACTTTTTTTTAAAAGAATACCCTTATCTTTTTAAATTTTTAATCTAATTTAACAATGTAATTTAACTGAAATTTAGGTTGAATCCTTATTTGAAATAGTTATAGCCACTTCATGCCCATATTTGAGAAAATGAGAAAATGAGGGCACTACATGCCTTATTTGAAACAAGGTCTACTTCAGATCCCTATTTGAGAATATGAGCACACTGCAAAACCTTATTTGGAATTTTCCCTAAGAAATTTACTACTACACTTAGGTAGTTCCTATTTTTGTGGAATATTACAAATTATGGGATTTGGAGAAAGTACTTGTCACGCCCTGAATCCTGAGCACGCAATAACCCTTTCACTTTGGTCAAATGAATACAACGTTCCAAGATGCATCACCGACCATTCTTTTTATCTTGTGATTAAACGCATACGGAAGCAAATCAATAACACCCAGTCAATAAACATCAGGGATAGTAGAAAGACCATAAACATAGCAACGGCGTCGTTTTTATTCTTGTACTAATTAACCCTAGGAAGTTTATACACAAGCCCCTTAATCGGACGACTTCCTCTATAGTCATCAAAAGATATTAAGTAGGGTTAATCTGCTTCCTTCAACCATCATGCACATCAACTTGTTGTCCTCCACGACATGCTTCAGCACTATATGTATCATAACTACGGACTTGAAAATGTTTAAGATAAAATCTTAATAAGTTATCACCCTAAGCCCCGGTTAGGATGCCAACTCGCCTTAGTCTTCCTAGCATGCATACACCTCATAACGATGGCAGATCAATTGCAAAGCAACCCTCACTTTGACTTAACTGACCACATGATCTACCTAGTAAACCCCACAAGAAACAATCAGCAATCAATCGATTCACGGGCATCCTTACCCGATCATGCCATACCCTGTACGGTACAAATTCTCATGCGTGCCACAAACAATGCAACCAGCATTTTTATCACCACAGTGATCAATTACAGGTGAGTCAATTCGCAGGCAATCTTACCTTGCCATTGCCATACCTTGCACGGTATAACCTCACGCATGCCATGGTCAGTGCAAACAACACATGCATAATTAGAACACGTCACAATATGTTTCACATGCACCCCTGCATTTACACGTGTTCCAATTATTAACGCCCCTTAGGGCCACAACCAAACTCCTGCCGATGTCTACTGGCAAGCCAGGCATCGCCTTGCTCCATCCAGCGCAGCTACGTCTAGAACTCCCGCCTAGATGGCATTTCCGAAGGAGCATAGATCCAGCCTCTACCACGACCAGCATCTGGACACCCACCGGGATTTCCGACAAGTTAGACTTCGTCTCCGATCTCCTGCCAAGGTGACGGGTTCATTTATGTGACCACACAAGCATACCACAATGATCCATTTTAATCTTGCATATTAGCCAATGCAAATGTGGTATATGCTCAATATAATAAATCACTACACATTTTTCATGTAAAAATTGCAGGAAAATAATCGCACGTTGTCACATAATTATTGAAAACCCGTCAAACTTTGCATGCCTTACTTTTTAAATATACTGGCCTCATTTAAAATATAAAACTTGACATATACACCGGACACCTCAGGGTTTCCCTTTTATATGTCCATAAAAACCCTTGTAAAAATTACTACTTTGGGTTTCACATGAGGCAAACATTTTTCAAGGCAATGCAAGCATCAAATAGCATGGCACGTGCAGGAAAATATCATAAAATTCAGGCTAATAGTATACAAACGTCAAGGTATAATTATTAGAACAATCAAGCACTTGACAAATTCAATCACACAATCAATACCCTATGATCCAAGCAGCAATTCAACATGCTTTAATAAATATGGGCTCATCAAATTATTACCACAATTTAATCATGAATGAATAGCAGTATTCATAATTAAATTAAAATAAATTATTATTAAAATAAATAAAAATTCCGAATTTTATAAATAAATTCCGAATTTAATAAATAAATAAATTATTAAAAAGAAAATAATTCTTTTTAATGAAAATGCTAATCAAGATTATCCTCCTAATCCTTGATTACCCTAATTAACCACAATTAATTAGTACTAAGCAAGATTAATGATTTAATCAAAGAAGATAAAAAGTGCTAAGGAGAATCGACCAAAAAAGGAATTTCACTGTTCACCTTGCGCTCTCTCTGCTCTGAGCTCCCGCCTCTACAGCTCAGGCCTTGAGGTGGTCGGTCCGGCGGCTTTTGCCTCCGACACACCTCGCACTCTCTGTTCTGAGCTCCTGCTCTCTCTGCTAGCTCACATTTCCAGTGGAGAAGCTGATTTGAAGCGAGGCATCCGGTAAGATCTCTCTCTCTCAGTAACTTTGCTCTAGGATGGAGGGTTTGGCAGGGATTATTTAGTGGGCTCTCGATCCTCTGCTGATACGATGGACAGGAGTTCTGCAGGGCTGCAATTTCGCCTGGGTAGAGGTGGTCGACAACGTAGCCAGAGTAGGGCTCCAGCTGTGCGAAATACGCCAGGTAACCTGACTCTTAAAGGGAAGAGTGTGGGACACTTTTCCGTTGCTGGGGAATCAGTTGGGGACCTTAGAACAGAGTTGCCCCCCCTGGTTTGAAAGCTATTGGGTCTAACAAAGAGCAGAACTATTCTGCAGCAGCGAAAAACCCAAACGTGTTGCCTCATTTTGATGGATCTTAGGCTTTAGACACTCATTCTTGGGCCAATGTAGCCAAAGCGGCTACCAAAGGGTACTCGCTATCCTATATAGAACCTTGTTCCGATGGGGTAAATGAAGTGTATTGTGATGATGAAGACCTTGATGCTGCTAATCCAATTTGGCATGAATGCCTAGTTGGATACTTTGTTGGGAAGAAACTCCCTTTTAAACTTGTTGAGACAACCCTTAAACATATATGGGATCAACGATTGGTGGAGGTCAAGGCCAATGACCAAGGTTTCTTTTTTTTTTTCCATATTTCGAACCCTGAATTTAGACAGAAGGTGATTGAAGGAGGTCCGATAACAATGGCACGAGTGCCCTTAATATTGCAGTAATGGCACCCGATGATAGAGTTGAAAAAAGGAGATCACTCTTCTATACTGGTATGGATTAGACTAAAGAACCTCCCCTATGGGTTGTGGTCTGCTACAAGTATTAGCAAAGTTGCCAGTGTGGTGGGTAAACCGCTTTATGTAGACTAGAGAACGGAACACTTGAAAATGATTTCCTTTGCTCAAGTATGTGTTGAACTTGCAGCCACCAAAACCTGTTGGGATGCTATTATGGTCCATTTAAATGGCCAAACTCGAGTAGTAGATGTGGAATATGAATGGAAGCCTGTTGCATGTCATAAATGCGGTATTTTTGGACATAGATGTCCTGAGCAAATCCATTGCCCTCTAGAGGCTGATCCGGTGTACACAACTACTTCTGGGATTCCTACTGGAAGTAATGGCCAAGGCCATAGCCTCCATGGAGCTCCTACTTCAGCTACATTGTTGAGACCTCCTACAGCTGTTGAATGGACACTAGTTAGTAGCAAGACCAAACGAATGTCTGGAAGAAACAAGCAGCCAACTACTGCTTCTCCTCCCTCCTTTGATTCAGCGGGCGATCTGGATGAGGATTCTGAGATTGCCGGTAGCCGTGATCAAGAAAATCTTGCTGCTGTTGTGATTGGTTCTGTGGGTGCTGTGGTTTCTGATGGAGATGCCGCTGCTGTTTTGAATGGTGAGGAGGTCGCTGATGCTGTAAAGGGTGACACGGGCTGGTTAGGATAGTAGACTGGCCCTGCTGCTGCTGTTCCTCTTGTGGTAGCGCAGGACAGAGCTACTGCTCTAGTGCATGGCAATGATGCTACAGATGTTCTTCCAGCACAGGTCAGTGTTGCTGCTGTTCCTATTAGGGCTACTGGTGGTGACCCCCCTATGCAGGACATAGCTATTGCTACTCCTCTTGCTTCAGCACATGGCAGTGCAGCAACTGCTGCTGCTCCTGCACATGGCAATGCTACTGTTTCTTCTCTTGTGGATGTTGGTGGTAACCCCGCTTTGAGACCATTATGGATAGCTATTTTGGTCTAGGTATAAATCAGAATACTGGTTATGTTGCTGTACAAGTTGCTGGTGCTAGGGCTGTTGCTGCTATGCCAGACTTGTTGGTTGCTGGTTTGCAGTCTGGTGTGGGCTCTTCATTACCAGATATGACTGGCTCAGTTGTTGGCTGTGGCCCCCTGGCGCTGGTTGGTGCAGCGGATGTTGCTGCTACTGGGCCTATGGCTGATGGACGGGCTACCACAGGTTTTGCAGCCATTAATCCAGAACCGGCTTCCACAGCAAGTCCAGTTCAGAAGATGAGAGTAGTCCAGCCATTTGAAGACTGACACCCCTGATCTTCAACTTACTGAGGTTAAGATTGAACAGACCGGCAGGTTAAGGCTTCCACCTACTATCTCTCTTGCCAAGAAAAAAAAACTCTATTCTGGACAGTATTTCGAGTTCATCGCTTGGGTCAGCTTTTGGCAAGGTAAAACCAATGTCCACTAGGAGACGCCTTAATAGAAAATAGATTTTGTTTTTTCTTCTTCTTATAGTAGCCTATGTCGTTTGCCTTTTGGAATATAAGGGGCTTGATGAATCCCATTAAGCAAGCTGAAGTTAAACAGCTGGTGCGCCGTAATAACATATGTTGTATTGGTCTTTTGGAAACCAAAGTACCAGCTTCAAATTTTCCTGTTATATCTTCTGGTTTAAATCATGGCTAGACGTGGGTGTCTAATTATGAACACTCTCCTCGAGGGCATATTTGGGTCGGATGGAACCCGCTTTTGGTATGCTTTAGTACTCGTACTAGTACTTATAAGATTATTAATGGAGATGTGAATTTTTTGAACTCGAGGTCTACTCTATCTCTTTCAGTGGTATATGGGGAACATTCCTTTGTTGCCCGAAGACCTCTTTGGAGTGAACTTGTTAGCCTGAGCTCCCTTCTCAAGGATCGTCCTTGGATGGTTGCTGGTGATTTGAATGCCATTAAGGACTCTTCTGACCGTATGGGGAGCCCGAATGTTTGGTTTCCTGCATTTGATGATTTCAAGGAATACTTGGATCAGGTTGAACTTTTTGATCTTTGATATATGGGTTTCCGATTTACTTGGTCCACCTCCTCTGACACTCGAAGGAAGCAACGAAAAATTGACCGGGTCTTGATCAACAACTGCTGGTGCTCTGCCTTCTCCTTCTTAGAAGCTTCTTTCCTAGCCCCGAGCCTATCAGATCATACCCCTATGGTTGTGAGAATACTGGCTTCTGGTTCCCGGCGCATTCCTTTCAAATTTTTTAACATGTGGATGAGCCACCCTGAATTTTCTACTTTAGTTACTCAAGCTTGGGAGGCTCAAGTTACAGGCTCCCATATGTACAAACTTTATGCTAGACTCAAGTTGCTAAAGGGGCGGCTTAAGTGTCTAAATAGATAAGCTTATTCAGACATTTCCTCGAGGGTGGCTACAGCAAAAAGGCTTCTTCTATCTACACAAGAGGCACTACAATTAGACCTTGGGAGTAGCTTGTTGGCAATAGAGGAACATGGGAAGATCAAGGAATACTATGAACTCTGGAATCTTGAGGAGGCTTTCTTTAGGCAAAAGTCTAGAATCTGCTGGCTTAAAGAAGGGGATCTTAATACCAAGTTTTTTTCATCACTTGGTCAACCATTGACACATTCGTAATCATAGCATTTCTATCCTGGACAGCTCAGGTAATATGATATTTGATTTGCAGGAGGTTCCGAAGGTCTTTGTCGCATACTTCCAGGACCTCCTTACCTCGACTGACAGGGTTCTAAGGCCCTCTGTTTAGGAGCTCAGGGATGTTATTCGCTCATCTCTTAATGAGGATCAGATCAACTCTCTCCCCCAACCTTTTTTACCTGCGGAGATCCGAGAGGCCATGTTCTCTTTGGCTAGAAATAAAGCCCCTGGCCCTGATGGTTACAATGTTGATTTTTTTAAGAAGAATTGGGATAAGGTTGGCCCTACAGTCACTAAAGCGGTTGTGGATTTTCTTGAATCTGGGGTTCTTCTTAAGGAAGTCAACAATACCATCATTGCACTAGTGCCAAAAATCCCCAATGCGACATCGGTTTCCGATTTTCGTCCGATTGCTTGTTGTAATACAATTTACAAGTGTATCACTAAGATCTTCTCATCTAGGATTCCTGCGGTTTTTCCATATTTGATTAGTCCGGCTCAAACGGCTTTTATCAAAGGTAGAAGAATCAGTGACAATATCCTACTTGCTCAGGAACTCTTCAGTGGGTTCCACAACAAGCCTAATGTCCCAAAGTGTGCCATTAAGGTGGACTTCAGGAAAGCCTACGACACCCTTGACTGGGACTTTCTAGAGTCAACCCTTCAAGCATTTGGATTTCCAAGCCATCTCACAAGGCTTATTATGGTGTATGTCCAAACCCCAAAATTTTCCTTATCCATTAATGGTGAACTTCATGGTTTCTTTGCAAGTGGAAGGGGTATAAGACAAGGTGACCCTATGTCTCCATACCTTTTCACACTGATCATGGAGATTTTCTCTGGGATTCTCAACACTCATACTCAGCATCCAGACTTTCGATATCACTGGCGATGCACGGCCAAGAGATTATCCCACCTTTTTTTCGCGGATGACGTTATTCTCTTTAGTCAAGCAAACCTCGCATCTATTTCTTGCATCCAAGGCAGGCTCAACCTATTCTCTTTGGTCATGCCCTGAACCCGAGTACGCGACAACCCCCTTCACTTTGGTCAAATAAATGTGACGTCCTAGGATGTGTCGCTGACCACTCTTTTTATGCACAAGCAGAAACAATTTATCACCTAGTCAAACAATCAATCACAACAGAGATAGTAGAATGAATAAACACTATAGCAGCAAACCAGTTCATTTATTTATTTACCAGATTAACCCCTAAAGAAACACCTCTAATTATAAGCCCGTCAGTGGGTGAGTTCCTTTTTCCAAGCCTACAAAAAGATGTCAGGGTTGGGTTAATCTACTCCCTCAAAACTCGGGCTTGGTACGTCCATCAAGGACTACCAAAATATAAAGACCCATTCGAGTCGGGCTTCGTTGGGTCGTAGTCAAAGGGATACGGGTCAACTATGGAGGGTCTAACTCCATGGGATCTCAGTCCACATCCTTAGGGCCCCTACTAGGTGGGCCATCAAAACTACACAAAAGGCCGAACAAGATCTCGCCCTCCCTAATGAATTATGCCAAAAATCGATGGGGAACCACATCCCCTACCCTTCATCCACCCAAATGGTAGAAACATACTTCTTGTGTAGATACGCCTGCCTCGGGAATTGATGGGTTGTAACGATGATCTCCTAATCCTTAGGGACCCTAAACCGCACTGGGTGGTGCGCCATCTTAGGGACTTGAAATTGTTTAGTGACGACAAATGAGATATAATCTCAGTGAATTCTTGCTCTAAGCCCCAGTTAGGACATCAACTCACCTTAGGGTACTTATCGCACAGTCAAATTCCTCAAGCAAATCAATGGCAAAACCATATTCATTTGCCTCAGTCAATGACTCGATCTACACGGTAACCCCATGAATAACATTGACAAGCAATTGACTCGCAAGCAATCTTACTTGGTTATGCTATACCTTACATGATAAGCACACATGCATATTACAATTAATGCATACTGCACTCCAACAATGCATTAATCAGCCGCAATTGAGTCGTATTGCAGGCGATCTCATCTAGGCATTGCCATACCCTACACAGTATCAATTCAGGCATATCATAGTTAGTGCAACCAGCACATGCATAATTAGAACCAATGACAACATGTTTCTTATGCACCCCTGCATTCATGTGAGTTTCGATTATTAATGCCTTTAAGGGCCACAACCGAACTGCCGCCGATGTCTTCTAGCTTTGCCAGGCATCGCCCCGCCCCATTGGGCACGGTTATGTTTGGAACTCCCGTCCAAACGGTATTCCTGAAGGAGCAGAGGTTCGGCCTCTACCGCGACTTGCATCCGAACTCCCATCGGGATTTTCGATAAATAGGACTTTGCCCCCCCAAACTCCCACCGGGATGACGAGTTATATTATGTGACCACATGAGCACGCCCACAAATAATTAATTCCATGCATTAACCAATGCTGACATGGTATATGCTCAACATAAAAGTCTACTGCACATTGTTCATATAAAAATTGCAAGAAATAATTGCAGGTGGTCTCATTTTATTTCAAAACCCGTCTAACTTTCTTGCCTTATTAATTAAACATGCCTCATTTTTCTTGCAAAGCTTGACATATATATATACGCCCAACAGTACACAAATGTCAAGGCATAATTATCAGAACAATCAAGCACTTGACAAATTCAATTAATCACATGATCAATACCTTATTGATCCAAGCAGCAATTCAACATGCTTTAATAAATACGGACTCGTCAAATTAGTCCCATAATTTAATTATAAATAATTAATAATATTCATTATTAAATTAAATTAATTATTATTAAAATATTTAATAATAATAAACGGATTTAATACATAATAATTAAAAATAAATTAATTCTTTTTAATAAAATAATACTAATCAAGGTTATCCCATTAATCTTTGATTATTCTAATTAACCACTGTTAATTAGCACTAAGCATGATTAACAAATTAATTAAAGTTAACCATAGTTAACTAACCAAATCATGCCTCCACCATAGGTAATTAACTCAACCATAGGTCAACCTTAATTAATTAACCAAACTTGGTTGATTAACTAACCATAGTCCACTTTTGACTAACCTAATCATGGTCATCTTTCTAACAACCTATCTTAATCATAGTTAATCCTACTTAATCCCCTAACTAAGATTAACCATAAATTAATCTACTCCTAATCAGTTTAAAGAACTAATCGAGGGATTAAAACGTAAACTCACCTGGCGATGATTCCCACGACGTGGGCACGATGGCAGTGGCAAGGTGGATGCACGGGCGCCTCCAGTTCATCGAGACTAAGCGGTCCAGAAATGGGTCTCGACCGAGGTGGTTTGGACCAAATTGACTTGCGGAGGAGAGAGGCATGGCGGCTGCTCCGAGCTGCTATGATGGGTGCTGACAATTGGACAGAGGGCGGCTGAGGTGGTTAGGTGGTGGCTGGTTGACGGTGGTGGCCGTTCGGCCTTAAACTAGAACTGAAAGGGAGAACAAGAGAGGAGGTAGCAGCAGTAGCGGCTCGGGTAGCTTGGATGGGCGAATGGCGAGGCTCGTAGTGATTCGGTGTGCAGCTGGGCAACTGCTGGTCGGAGGTCGGTCCTTGCTCCACCTAACGAGGAAACTAGAAAGAAGGAGGGTCGAGAGAGAGGATGGGGAGTTGCTGGCTTCGCGGGTTGCAGGCGGCCACGTGGTGACTCACGGCTAGGTAGCTTGACAGCAATCTACTGCTTAGCTAGCAGCTGGACCAAGCTGCGGGGGTAGCTAAAACAAAGGCAATAACGTGGTAGCAGCTCGCCTGAAACCAAAGGAAAGAGGAGAAAATGGGTAGCTGGTTTGGGCGATCGTGGTCGGGTGCTTGCCAGGGCTCCGGTAGAGAGCCAGTGAAGCAGTGGCGGCGGCGGTGGTGGCAGCCGAAGAGGTGACAGCAGCAAGGAACATAACAACTATCGTCGGTCAAAACAAAACGAGGAAGAAGAAGGCTGAAGAGGGACGTACGTGCATGGGGGAGACCCGAGAGAGAGAGAGAGAGAGAGAGAGAGAGAGAGAGAGAGAGAGAGATGTCAGAGGAGGAAGGCGGTGGCTACAGGTGAGTGGGTGGGCTATCCACTTACCCCATCACTTCTCTCTAAATTCCCAAAAACCCCAAGTCCCATTTTGTCCCTTTTTTATAAAGATGGGGGTAATTTAGTCTTTTCCAAAATTTGGACACACTTATTCCCAATTCACCCTTAGTTCGAAAATTAAGAAGAGGGATGTCTCAGTTAAAATTTTCAGCCCTATGACACTTTCTGATAATTTTCGGGCTTATCGATAAACTTGAGGATTATAGAAGCATCATCCAAAGGTTCGTCCCTAACATACCTGAAAATTCGACATCCAAAATCGAATTACTATGCAGAGTCAATTTCAATCAAATGTAGTTTTAGTACGTCTCGAACTAACGGGCGACTTCAAGGATTTACACGTTATCAGCTTGTGCTTGACTCAACCTCAAGCCATGTTCAAGTTTTCTCGACACTTGGACAACTTCGACTATCATGAAATTGCAAAGGATCGATTCTTATTTCAAAGTACATGATTACTAGGAATTGACTTGGGGTCGTTCGCAATCTCGATAATAGTAAACGGATTCACCCGTTTTCCCATTATAACCTATCTACGAATCGACTTCTAATCATTTCTTGAATCAACTTGTATAACTACAGGATCGTCCTTACGCGAGTCCCATGGTTAAATCGTTATCCCAGGTCAAGAGTGATCAATTTCGAGTGAGATTAACTAATAATGCATTGACGAAATTTACGGTCATTCATTCCTCAATGGTTCAAAATTCAGGATGTCACAGGAATATTATGAAATTATCACGCACATCAATTTTGAAATTATATGCTAGTGATGGCATTTTTCCTCATGCATCCTAGAACAATAGAGCTCAAAGGCATGATTGATAGATCTTTTATTTTCAATACCACATCGATGTGACAACATTCGTTCAAATTTTAGATCGGCAGTGGACTAACAAAGAGCGATGTGATATGCTCTTTGAGCTTGGTCTTAGAGTGGGTGTAATGATCTCCATTGGTGTATAACAAATCTATCACCCGTGACAAATTGAGGATTAGGGTGAGAACCGGCATTGGGCCCGCAGTCGGACGAAGAAACTCTTCATTGATGTCCTTCCATGCATCAACAACTCGTTTCCGGAGTTCCTCCTCAGCTTCTTGTTCCGAGACGCCATTTTCTTTCATCAACAACTCCACCGCAGATGCTACGTGCCCCCACTTTTGCTCAAACTATATGTCAACGACATTGGCATGATTAGGTTAACATCGTCTCTATTGAGTGGTGGTTGATCTAATTTTATTAGAGTATTGGAGGATAATTATGTTTTATCGTACCTGGTGAGAAGCAATGTCATCCATGAGCCTACCTATGATTTCTGAGGCCCTCAAAATCTTGCAGTCACCGAGCAACCATTCAAAAGCATCTTTTGTGACCACATCACCCATTCCTACAAGTGCTATGATTGATAATGCTTCATAGCCTGATGTTAATAATGCAAGGGGCATGTATTCCTCCAGTGTTGGTGTGTAGCCGGTATGGAACCATTTGGCTTCTTGTAAGTACCCTCTCGCTTGCTTCTTCATCTGAGAAATTAAACATAAACAAGAACGTTGGGTTCCTGAGAAATAAATTGTGTTGGATGCATGTAAAATGTGCCAACAATACTCACGGCTCCTTTTGCATAGGTGAGGCGGTACGATCTTCCTTTTGTGGCTATTTCATTCCCAATTTCATCATAGAGATCGAGAATCTCTTTATAAAGAGCTTGCATATACTCTGGCAGTCCATCCATGGCATCAACATCCCACCTGAATTTGAGTCCTTGGAAATGATGCACTTACTCTACACATACTTGATCAAATTCAAAAGTTTGAGAAAAAGAATGCGAATAACATACTTTTCAATTGCTTCGGTGTAAGGTACAAGTTCTTCCAATGTGCCATGGACATCATAGATATCGTCGAGAATGGAAATCAAGGCGGTCACTCTGGTTAGTATATCTCTAGCCACTTCAAACTCTGGCTGGAAATATGCTCCCACCATCCAGAAGAAGATCTCCACAATCCTATCTCTAGCAAATGGGAACTTCCTTGCAACATCTATATCCTTCCACCACCTATATTTAAATGAATATGGGAGCGTTATTGAAAATACGTTAGCCTGATGAACTTCACATAGTTTAAACTCTTCTTTTTCACTTCCAAAGGACTTTCAAAAAGCACTACTTAGAAGGATAAATTGAAACCAGATAAGTAAACCTGTGGAAAACACAACCAGAAAAAGCGGTAGTTTGGGCATTGTTAAAACATAATCTAGAAGCTAATTTTAGATAATACTATCATGTGAAGTTATTTGACCTTGTAATCTTGGCGATTTCCTTTTGGTGTTGCTCTTGCAATAAGTTGAAATCTAGTTTAGCCAAGGTAAGCAAGACCTCGTGATGTGAAGGCTCTTCTTGATACAGTGAAATATAATGCCTTGCCTTGAGTCTTGGCAACCCCCTGCGAAGCGGCTGCTCTAGGGCATGACTCACTTGTTTCACAAGATTGGTGCTTACTTTCATTTCATCAATCGATTCAAGGTGAGTAATAGCAAAAGGAAGTGCTTCTTCCAAAATAGCATCGCCATGGCACCTTAAATGGCAAGCTTCGTACAAGCTTAGCAATCCGTACACATCTGTGATGAGCGATTTCTTGAAGTTGCCCTCATTATCCTTAAAATTGTTAAAGACCTCTGTGCGACCAACCAACATGGGAAAAAAGACATAATTGATTAGAAATAAGGAAGGTGATACACCTAGTTAATGTTCTAGATTTTCCTTGTTTCTCCTAAAATTCGAATGGGCAATAGTAATTTTCTCAAGAAAGAATTTTGTGAGTAACTTATTGGATTGGGTTCACTTAGTTTAAGACTTACCCGAGGAAATATTGAAACCTTGTTGTCGCAGCAATCGAAACATAAGAGCAACCATATGAAGGTCATCTCCCTTAAAATCTCCATGGTCAAGTTGTGAGTAACTTTTGTAAATTCGTTCTAATTGCTCGTCTATTTCTCGTTCGAAATGGTAGTCAATTCCCAAGCGTTGAATTTCATCAATCAAGTGAAGCATTTGTGAAGGGTTATCCACGACTCCAGTCAGCATCTTCCTCACCTCTCCTTTCAATTCCTCAACTTGTTCCTCCACTCTTCCAAGGAATTTGAACTTCTGCAAATATATAATACGCTATTCTGAATAAAAGCAAGCATGTATATGCATTTTACAATGAAAAGAACAAACTCAAAGGAAAGGGAACTTACTGCGAAAATTAATAATCACGTTTTCTTGTTTACAAACCCATAGAAAGATATGAAAACAAGCCAAATTGTGCATACTTAAAACTCGACACGACAAGCATATATTCTAAGAAAAATGAATTAATGATAAATACCAAATCATGTCATTTTGAAACTTTCAAAGAGACAAAATTAAACATTATTATCTAAAATTGGACAATCGATGACCAAATCATTTACATATGTCGGGTGCATACAATCTAGTTTAAACTTGCTAAACATGACCTTGTTTGGCATAATCAAACTCTTGAGTTAGGAAGAAATTAAATGCGACCCACAGCGAGGGAACTTCCTAATGGAGCAGACCTAATTCAAATGATTTGGCAGCCAAAACGATATTGATCCACTTAATTCGCCAAGAGAATGAACTTCACTCCGCTAGAAGATTGTCTCGCTCTTTCCTTTCTTCATTGCTACCTTTTTATTTCCAAGGGATGGGGTGGAGGCGTATAAGAACTTATTTTTATTCTTATTTTCCGAGGATGCCCGAGAACAACTCCTAGATCAATTAAGGATCACATGTAGGAAATTGAAGGATAGTATAATATAATAAAATTCATAGAGAAATTCATAGACCAAGAGGATGGAGATGAAAACAAAAGCCGAATGCCCGTGAAAGCAAAGATACATTAAAAGTCAAATCCAACAAGATTGTTTGTTGATACTTCTCTTGAATGGACAGTGGAATTACGGTGGAAATTATCAAACTAATCATATGGTTATGCTACTAAGACTTAGTCCTCAACCAACGCAACTAGAACCCTCTGCTCGAATTCTTTTTCTCCGGGATGGAAAGGCTAAGAGAAATTTTTTAAAATTTTGGGTGCATTTGTATCACCAAAAATATAATAATAACAGAAAATATATTTCATGAAATTGTTAGTTTTCATTTGGTAGGTGGTTTAGGAAAGCGATTTCCTTCTTGCTAGTATGGGAAACTTTTTTCACTCAATCTAAGCTTGTTGTTTTCAATTCTTGAAAAATGTTTTTCATTGATCGGTCAGTTTTCTGTCCTCCAAATATCAAAAAGTCGGAAAATAATCTCCTAAAAACAGTTTCTTTTTCAAACAAACGGACCCTTAGTTCTCTGATACTATCAATAATCACGTACAGAAAGACTCTTATTAAGTCTACAAAGGAGATAAGAACACCGGGAGTACCAAAAGTTGGCACGGAGAGACACTTAAGTGCCAAAAGTTACAAAATATACACTTAAGTGCCACTTTTTAAAAAAAATGGATCACTTAAGTGCCAAGTCGCCGGAACCCTGCCGGAAATCCTACGTGGCAATTTTTTATTAATTTTCTTGCCTACGTGGCTCGCCGGAAACTGAATTGGCCAAAAATCAGCCAAAACGACGTCGTTTTGGCTGATGTGGATTTTAAAAATTATTAATTAAATAATATTAAATAATTAAAATATATATAAATCGATTTTATTTAATAAAAAAGGGGG
>MU089530.1:308867-342325 GCA_014858505.1 Corymbia citriodora subsp. variegata
GTGACCCTCCCCCAGATCCGGCGACCTAGTATGGGCGGCCGATGGCCCTTGGCTTGGCTGGGCGGGGGCCAGTGACCCTCGCCGGATCTAGGGGAGGGTCACGACCCTCGCCCCAGATCTGGCGAGGGCGCGCAGGCCCTCACCGCAGGCCGGCCGGGGCCCGGCGACCCCAGCCGACCCTCACCCACCCTCGCCGGCCCTTCTCGGCGAGGTGGGGCGACGACAGCGACGACAGCCCTTGCCGGTCCCCTCCTCCTCCTTTTTTTTTTTAATAAAATCGATTTTAATTTTTTAAAAATCTGACGTGGACAATTTTTTTAAAAAGAATTGCCACATGGATTTTTTGTTTTGAGAAAAATGCTCCGTCAGCAAATTAAGTCGCCGGAAAATGGACACGTGGCAATTTGGCCGGAATTTTTCGCCGTTGGCACTTAACTGATTCATTTTGCTCCGATTTTGGCACTTAAGTGTCCCTCCGTGCCAACTTTTGGCACTCCCGGTGTTCTTATCTCATCTACAAAGCGTAGTTGCAATAAAAAAAGAGAAGAAGACACACAGAAGAATTACTAACTGTTGAGTAGGAGGGGGAAGCATATTTGAGGAAGTAATCGCCCCATACGCTCTCATGAAATCCAGCCGACCGCCGTTCGACCCCGCCGCTTCTTCCTTTACTCGGAGAAGAAGATGGAATTGCTGAAACCTGGACCGACATGTCTTTCGGGCTTCGTTTGTGGATGCCGGACGATTACGTGAATTGAAGACTGAGGAGAGGTTTTCGTTGCGTTGCAGAACATCAACACTTGATGGGTATTTATAGAAAAGGTGTTCATGGCCACCTTGTCACTTGGGCCTTTTTTTTAGAGCAAACCAATCACATTTTAATGAATAATAACACGAGTGAGATTATTTCATGTGAAAAGAAAATATTCTCCTTATAATATAATCAATCCTATCCATCCTGCCTTCATACAACATTCGATGTTAATAAAATTCAATGTAATTTTTATTTTCTATCGGAATCACTCGCCTGAGGTCGAGCAGGCGATCGCATGGGTCATGTGACCCAACCTCACCTGAGGTCACGCAACCTCAGGCAACGCTGTCCAATGACCAAATCTAGCCATTGAAGGTTGGCCAACGCCAGATCTGGCCATCGGAGGTTAGTCGGCGACTGGCCAGCGGCCAATTTGGCGGCTAGTGACTAAATAAATAGAAAATACATTTAAAAATAAATAAATAATTAGCAAAAGTCCTTTGCGAAATGTAGTTTTTACGAAATGGCATTTAAGCCAAAGTCGTTTTGAAATGTAATTTAAAATTACTATTTACCAAACGCTATTTGCATTTCGGAAAACCCATTTAACCCAAAGGTATTCGTATTTTCCCAAGTACATTTGCCCAAAGCCGAACCAAATGGGCCCTCAGTTGTCTGAGTCATGACAAGATCTAGGATCCTCTTTTGGGGAATTTGTACTTTCATAAATACTGGGTGATAATTGGCTCTTTGTAACAAGCTGAGTCTATTCTTTAAAAATATGAAGCATATCATTTTGACATATGTTGCCTACTTAGTTGGCAGTCAATTGGCTATGCAAAGATTTTGGATTTAGTTGTTTGAGCCACGACAAGATCTAGGGCATAAGTATAGCGGGAGTGCCAAAAGTTGACACGAAGGGACACTTAAGTGCCAAAAGTTACAAAAGATACACTTAAGTGCCACTTTTTAAAAAAAATGGATCACTTTAGTGCCAAGTCGTTGGAACCCTACCGGAAATCCCATATGGTAATTTTTTATTAATTTTCTTGCCTATGTGGCTTGCCAGAAATTGAATCGGCAAAAAATCAGCCAAAACGACGTCGTTTTGGCTGACGTGGATTTTAAAAATTATTAATTAAATAATATTAAATAATTAAAAATATATATTATTATAAAATCGGTTTTAAAAAAAAAAAAAAAAAACACAGGAGGAGGGGATCGACGAGGGCTGTGTAGCTCTCGCTACCACCGCCGTCGCCACCCCACCCTCCCCGGGAGGGCCGGCGAGGGTGGGTGAGGGTCGGCCGAGGTCACCAAGCCCCAACTAGTGGCCGGCGACCCTAGCCAGCCTACAGCAAGAGCCTGCTAGCCCTTGCCCAGATCTGGGGCGAGGGTCACTGGCCCTCGCCCAGATTTGGGGCGAGGGTTTCCGGCCCTCGCCCAGCCGAGCCAAGGGCCGTCGGCCACCCAAACCAGTGCTGGTATGGGTGGCCAACGGCCAGTGGTTGGGCCCCAGCGACTAGGGGTGTCAAAAATGCCCGAGCCGACCCGACCCTAAACTTAGGGTATTTTTCGATACCGGCTCCATACTCAGACCCGACCCGAAAATACCCTAAATTTAGGGTCGAGTCGAGTCAAAACAGGTCGCACGCAAGCCTTTTTGACACTGGTACCGTTCATGCGTTTTGGTCCTCATCCGTTGTGGGAAAATAGTAAAGTAAGATAAAATAAACAAAAGAAAATAAGTTTTTATCTCTCTCTGTACGTTTTGGCTCTCAACTCTCTAGAGTTTTTGAGCTAAACAAGAAATTAAAACCAAACTTGTAAAGGGTCACACTCTGGCCTGACCCGACCCGACCCTTTTGTTTGGGTCTAATGCGTTTCAGGTCGGGCCAAAGCATGACCCTATAGGATTAGGGTCGGGTCGGGTAACATCAAAACCCGACCTGACCCGACCCATTGACACCCCTACCAGCGATCCCAGCTGACCCTCGCTCACCCTCGCCGGCCCTCCCTGCGAAGGTGGGGCAGCGATGGCGGCGGCGAGGGCTACACAGCCCTCGCTGATCCTCTCCTCTTGTTTTTTTTTTTTAATAAAATCAATTTTAGTTTTTTTAAAATCTGATGTGGACAATTTTTTTAAAAAAAATTGCCACATGGATTTTTTGTTTTGAAAAAAATGCTCCGTCGGCAAATGAAGTCGCTGGAAAATAGACACGTGGCAATTTAGCCAGAATTTTTCGCCGTTAGCACTTAACTGATCCATTTTGCTCCAATTTTGGCACTTAAGTGTAACTTTTGGCACTTAAGTGTAATTTTTGGTACTTAAGTATCCCTCCGTGCCAACTTTTGGCACTCCAGAGGTCCGTACCTCCAAGATCTAGGGTCCTCTTTCGGGAAATTTGTATACTTTCATATATACCGGGCGATAATTAGCTCTTTGTAACAAGCTGGGTCTATTCATTAAACATATGAAGCAAATCATTTTGACACAAGTTGTCCACCTAGAGGTCCTAAAAACTAATAACATAATTTACGACAAGGACGAGGTTAAATTGTGGCATTAGGCTTCGACCCTTTTTCATAGAAAAAGGAAAGGGGAGTTGTTGGCAACAACAACTAACATTTAATGTTAAAAAGTCCTACCTCGGTGTTCCTAAATCAGACTACTATAACAATACTTGAATTGACCTAACGAGATAATTAGCTCTTTGGAAAAGGCCAAGTCTATTTATAAAACGTATGAAGCATATCATTTTGAAGTAAGTTGCCTACTTAGTTGGCGGCCGATTGGCTATGCCAAGATCTTGGATTCATTTGTCTGAATCATGACAAGATCTAGGGCCCTCTTTCGGGTAATTTGTATACTTTCATATATATCAGGCAATAATCAGCCCTATGTAACCGGCCGAGTATATTCATAAAATATACAAAGCATATCATTTTGATATAAGTTGTCTACTCGGTGGTCAATTGGCTTTGTTGAGATCTTGGATTCAGTAGTTGTCTGAGTCACGATATTCCTAATTTTCCACCTTCATACTATTCCTCCAACGGATATTTGGCTAATGAAAAACTAATCGATCTACGGAAAAATGTTCTTTTATGAACTTAAACCAGCAAGCTTATATTGGGGGAGAGCAACTTCTTCTTCTAACAAGAAGGATATCACTTTTCATAAACTATCAAATAAATGAAAACTAACCATTTTCTTTAAAAATGATTTTCATAGAAAAAATTTTAGCAAAACAAATGCGCCCTAAATTTAATATTTATTCAGCAAAATTGTAACAAGCTGGACAATAAACGTTATTTGGACCTGTTTTTCATTTTATTTTCGTTGTGCATATTATCATGCCAACACTAGTGAACAACCTTTCAATGGCTCGATTAGAGAGCTCTACTTCTTTATATGTGAAGATTTCACCTGTATGGAGTTCACCACCATCAATTTTCTCAACATCCATGGACAAAATCTTCATGAAAATCACTTCTAAAATCAAGGAGTCCAGCGCTCCTATGTCATGTTTAGGGTAACTTCATCTCTCCTACCGACTTTAATACACACTAGTTATGTAGTTTTACCGGAAGGTCCTAAAAATTAATGACATAATTGACGACAAGGACGAGGTTAACTTATGGCATTCGGCTTCGGCCCTTTTTCACAGAAAAAGGAAAGGGGAGTTGTTGGCAATAACAACTAACATTTAATATTAAAAAGTCCTACCACAGAGTTCCTAAATCAGACTAGTAAACTTATTTTGACACGATTTATAGAAATCTATCTGCACCTTGGTAAGAAAGAAGAGTCCTTAGGAGGGACAGTGTCATCCTTCCATGTACTCTTCCCTTTTACTTTTTATTCTTTTTCATTCTTCTTTTGTCTAGGTTTTCCTTTGAATTAATATCATAAAAAACACTCAAATTGATACACTTGAGGTAAATTTATCCCAAACTAATTTTTTAATCAATAAAAACTCTAAACTAGTATATTTGTGACAAATTTACCCTAAACTAATTCTTTTATCAACAAAAATGCTAATCTCGATTAGAAAGATTGTTAATACGTAATTTGACAACTTAGCTTAGTTGATTCAACACCTGAAAAATTACATATAATTATGGTCTTGCTCTCACTCTCATAGTATTAGCAGTTATAATTAATCGGTGGTGCTACTCAAATTCAGTTCGTAATAAGATAAACGAGATGGTCCGCATATCTTCCGCATTGGTTGGCTCTAATGTGAAAGTAGGCAAATACGGTATTAAAACAAAAGGATACTAGAATAATGAGAATTTGAAATTATTTATCCATATCATAGTTGTTACACCCTGATTCTCGAGTATGTGACAACCCCTTCTTACTTTAGTCAAATGAATGCGACATCCCATGACACATTGCCGACCATTCATTTTATCTTGTGATTAAATGCATGCGAAAATGATAAACCAAACACCCAGTCAATAAACAACAGAGATAGCAAAAAGACCAATAACAACAGCAGTATTGTCATTTTTATTTTTGCACTAATTAACCCTAGGAAGTTTGTACACAAATCCTTCAGTCAGGCGACTTCCTCTATAGTCCTTCGAAGATATTAGGTAGGGTTAATCTATTTCTTTCAACCATTGGACACATAATCCTGCTGCCCTCCACAACGTGCTCCAACACTACCAGATCCATGGCAATAGGGATGCCATAACTACGGACCTAAAAAATGATTAACAATAATGGGTGAAATATACATCTCAATGAGTTACAGTCCTAAGCCTTAGTTAGGATATTAACTCACCCAAGGTTCCAAACAGGTATATTCCTAATAATGACGGCAGATCAATAGCAAAGTAAACCTCGTTTTGCCTTAACTATACACGTGATCCATCTAGTAAACCTCGTAATGAACATTCAATAGTCAATCAACTCGTAGGCAACCTTACATTGCTATTGCCATACCCTGCATAGTATATAAGTTCATGCGTACCATAAACAATGCAAACATTATTCTCATTACCACAATAATCAATTAGAAGTCAAATCAACTCATAGGTAACCTTACCTTGCCACAACCATACCCTAAATAGTATAAACTCACGCAAGCCATAATCAATGCAAACATACACATGCATAAATAAAATACATCATATTATTTTTCCCATGCACTCTACATTCATGCATATTCCGATTATTATGCCCTCATCAAGGCCACAACCGAACTTCCGCCAGTGTCTTCTGGCTAGCCACATATTGTCTCGCCCCATCGGGCATGGCAACGTCTAAAACCCCTACTCATATGGCATTTCCAAAGGAGCATAGGTTAGCCTCTACCACCACCTACATCCGGACTCCCACCAAGTATTCCGATAAATCGGACTTCATCTTCCAAACTCCCTTAGGGTGATGAGTTACATTATGTGACTACACGAGCGTGTCACGTCATTCAATTTCAATTCCATTCCATGCATTAATCAATGCAAACATAATACATGATTAACATAATAAACCACTGCATATTTTCACATAAAAATACAAGAAAATATTCACACGTTGTCACATAATTATTGAAAACCCGTCAAACTTTGCATACCTTGCTTTTCAAACATACTGGCCTCATTTAAATTGTCAAACTCAACATATACACCCGACGCCTCAAGGTTTTCTCTTTATATGTCAATTAAAACCCTTATAAAAATTGTTATTATAGGTTTCACATGAGGCAAACATTTTTCAAGGTAAAACAAGCATCAAACAGCATGGTACATGGAGGAAAATATTATAAAGTTCTAGTCAAAAGCACACAACAAGCAGCACTTATTACCCATGGCGATAGCCTATCAATTATTTTCCGATAACTTATCGCCTACTTGGTGATAGCTTATCCTCAAATTCTTGAAAGCTTATCACCCCTTTGGCGATAGCTTATCCTCAAATACTCGGCGTCGGCCGCCGCCGGCCATGACCTCGATGACCATGAATCCCTTTACCCGAACAAAGAAAAAGACCTCCTCCCCCTCGATGGCACACAATAACTTCATGAAAATCACGCCAAAACAAAATGAACACACCGAAAACAACTCAAACACTAACAGATCCTAAGCCAGAACAAAAGCAGGCCTCGATTTTCTCTAGGGCTTTTTGTCAAACACATAATATGCATATACGAGAGGAGTGAACGGCCTGTTCGAGGCTCGGATTCGAACCGAATATAGCATTCCGTCGACTATCGGGCTGGCCTGGTCTGGATGGGGTGTTGTGCCTACGTCGACTATCGGGCTGGCCTCCGGCGACAGTGAGTCCCCTTTTCCTTTCTCGTACACGTGAGCCAACTCGCTCTCGCTCTCTCGGTTTCCCTCTGCAACACACCACTCTTTTTCTTTCTCTCCAATGCAGCCAAACTTCCCCTCCAAAGAAGCAGAAACTCAAAAAAACTAGAAACACAGGAAAACGACCCCCATGGCTCCAAATCCTCCTCCAAAAAACCAGAAACCAGCTCCCTTCTCTCTGCGTTTTCCTTGCTGCCTTTTTCTTTCTTCCCCTAAACCGAATTATGGTCCCCTCCTCCCTCCACGTGATAGTATAGTAAGGGAAGATTCCCTTGCTGGCGTCATGCAGCCGACGTCACAGCTGTGGCGTCACAACCCGAGGGAAACCAAAACGGCGTCGTGCGTTGTGTGCATGTGTGAGTAGAGGGTGAAGAGAAAGGAAAAAAAATGATGGGCTGGGCTCTTCAAGCAATTCTGATGGGCTGGGCTGGGCTGGGCTGGGCTGAGATAGAGAGGAAGAAAGAAAGACAAGGTTAGGCTCAAGAGATTAAAAGAGTGGGGGTAGGCTGTGCCAGCCCACCCGAATTTAGTTTTTTTCGAATTTTTTTTTATCAATTTTTTTTATCTTTTCTATAAATTTATATATATATATATATGCATATATGTATATTGTCAAATAAATGGGCATTTAAAACACTAGGGGTGATTGGGTCCAGAGTGGATAGGGTCTAGACCTGGACCCTGTACCCGATCCTGTTATAACCAATTCTCCTCTTTTGGATCTTGTACCCGACCCTGTTTTTCTTGTTCGGGAACAAGGTCTACCTTGTTTTGTTTGCAACCTATTTTACAATCACCCAATATCCTATATTGCTTTAAATTTTACATTAATTTACAAGAAAACAATAACAATAACATAATTCTCTTAATTTGTATTGAAACATTAACCACGCATATAATTAATAAGTATATGAAGTTTTTGACTAAACGAAAAACTAAGGTCCTCAGTAATTAAGGCTTGCCAAGTGTGATTTTTACACGTTACCGCATAGAAAATAGGACATTGAAAACAAGAGAAGAACAATAGCGCAAATGATAGATCTCACATGCCTTGCCAGATACCTCTCCTCAATTGAAGCTCTAGCTTAGTCATTGCAGACGAATCACTAAATGCGACAGCATGACATTCGTAGTGAGCGAACAAAGGGACAAATTTGTGCAACTTTCTTTATGGTTATGAGACCTATAGCTACGAGACCTTACGATTACCAAGTGAAATTTGATAAACCAAGAAAACAGTTATCATCAGATCAAACGTTAACGATTTTTTTTTTTTGGGTTGGAGAAGAAACGTTAAGTTCGGCAGCTGCACCAAGTGCTCAAAATCAAAGTCGAACAAATATAAAAGGAAAGAAAACTTTTGTACCTGTAGATCCCTGGACAGGTGAAGCAAAGCTGATGATACAGAGCTGGACCAGTTGGACAACAATCACTTGCCTCGCCACCCCATATCTCATTCAACGCTGAATCCCAATCCTTACAATCTCACCTCCCTCAATGAGGAACGATAATCAATAAAGCCTAGATAAAGTATCGGGAAAAGAAAAAACTTTAACTCCACAAAAAGAAGATTGCTAAATTAACAGACTTGATAACAATTGAAGCAAGATCGAGGAGGAAGGGAACCAGATCAATAAGCGAGAGACCCCCGCGTACAGCGAGAGCAAAGCAATGCAATATGTTTTTCTTTTCAAAGCAAAAATCCTAACACTGCTTCAAGGTGCAACAACAATTTCCCTTCGGGAGCTTGGCTTTGTGTTGAGTTGTCGGAGCGAGTCGATCGAGCTGCAGCTAAGATCGTGAAGGTGAAGTTCGCGCAGAACACCGAAACAGGGTGAAGTTTATCAAAGCAGTTTCCCGTCGAGAGCAAAAGCGAGCGGCTACCATCGACCGGGCAGCGGCTAAAATTGTCGGAGCGGGTCAATCGATTGGTGAGGGTGCTGCGATTGAGAGAGGAATAGAGTTCAGACTTGAGTGAGGGAGAGACTAACGAAGGATTAGGGTTCTGCAATTGTGATTGAGAAAGGAATAGGGTTTAGCGGCTATTTTGTTTTTTAAAAAAAACCGGTCCAGACCGGGTGGGTTTTCACTTGGAACCGGTTTCCAGACCAGTTCCAACCGGTTCCAAAAAACTAGAATCCGTTCTTGGACCGGTTCCACCAAGAATCGGTTCCCGACCCTGTTTTTTTGGGTGGTCTGGTCCGGCTTCCAGGTAAACCCAGTCCAATTGCATACTCCTATAAAACATGTTGACAAAAATTCGAGTGTCAACATTATCCAACCATGGTTATTTTATCCAGCCAAAGTTAATTAATCCGGTTACCTATCAACCATGGTTACTTTATCTAACCATAGCTCAACTATAGTTAATCATAGTTAACTTCCTAATCAAGATTAACTATAATCTAAACTAACCGTAAGCAAGTTTAATAGACTAATCAAGGGATTAGAACATGAACTCGCCTGGCAACAATTCCAACGACATGGATGCGACGGCGGCAACAATACGCATAGCTACCATCGGAAGGACAAGAAATGGCAGCTCGGAAATGGGTGTCTCGATGGGGGTGGTTTTCTGGTTTGGTGAGAACATCGAAAGAGAGAGAGGAGCGGCAAACGGTGGGATGCGGCTTGTGGACAGCTTGGACGGCGATGACGGCAACATGACGATGGCTTGGATGGTCCGGTATAATGTGGCAACGGCAAGGACAAACAAAGGGGCAGCCAAGGTGAAGAAACAAGAGCAAAATGTAGAAGAAAGAGAGAAAAAATGAGATAGAAAAGAGAGGAGAAAAAGCTGAACGTCCAAGGGGGAAGAAGTGAGGGAGGAGAGAGAAACATGAAGATTTTTGCATGGACAAGCTTCTTCAAGAAGCTAAAAACTCAATTCCCCAAAATTTTCATCATTTCCCTTTTTGACTTTCTCTCTCTTTTGTCCTCCCACCGCAAATGCAAGAAAGGCAATTTGATAATTTCACAAAGTATAGTACACCATACTATACATGTATACGAGCTAGACTTTTATACAGGCTTGAATAGAATTAGTTTAAGCTCAAAATGTGGAGAAATGGGCTTGAAAATGCTATTGGGCTTTGGTGGGCTTGCTTGGGCCCACTTGAGTTTGATGGGCTTGGTTGAGGCCCACTTGGCTTACCCACATTGGGCGTAAAGCCTATTGGGCCTTTGGTCGACTCAACTCCTTTTTCAGCTCCAATTTTCAGTCCGTTAATCATTTTCCAATAATTTTCAGGCTTACCGATAAATTTAAGAATCAAGAGGCGACATCCAACATTTTAGTCTCAACGTCCTTGAAAGTTCAATACCCGATATCATATTGAAATTCATAGTTAAAATTGACCAATCGCGACTTTAGTATGACTTAACAATTGAGTGACGTTTAGGGGTTTTCGCACATTTGACTAATGGTTGATAGTTTTTCAATCCACGATCGTGCCTCTTCAAATTAGGACAATCCTCAATTGTCATGTAATCATGAGGAGTTAATTACTCACCCTTAGTATAATGCCAAAAGGAAATCGGTTTAACGTCGTTCGCAGTTAGTATCGAAGTCGTGCAGAATCACCCTCAATTTGACCTTGTACCTCTGCCGAATCGATTTATTTATGTTCGCTACTTGACCTGCAATAGCCTGGTATCGTCCCTCTTTGATCCTTATAGTTAAGCAGCCTATCCCTGATTGAATTCACCGGTTGTACATGTATAGACCCTTAGTTGCCTTTCTAAACAATTAGTTGACTCATGAGTGGCCAGCTCAAAAAAATGTAACTAATAGTGCATTGATAAAAAATAACCATTTCATATATCTCTAAATGGGTTGAAATTCATGACATTACAACTCTTCCTTCCTTAAAGAAATTTCGTCCTCGAAATTTGTAGAACTATCTGCATCCTTGAACAGATGAGAGTATTAACAACTCATTGTATCCTCACTTTTCCAAGTCGTTCCTTCTGCACCGTAATGCTATCCTCCACTTCCAATGCTAGTAAATCACTTCCAATCATGTCCAAACTATTTTTGGTTCCAAAAGGCTAAGGACTTACTCATTTTTGCAAAAAATGAAAGTTGGAAAAAAAAATTGTTTATTTACGAGAGAAATTGCCGTTTCCGAGGTTTGAACCTCCATTTAGACCACATAGCTTCCATCCCTACACACCACTTGGCTAGAGGCACTAATGTTGTCTAAAGTTGTGTTCTTTATCCATTTAGAACCAAAATCCTTATTTGTTCTATATCTCGACAGGTCCAAAATATCTAGAGTTCAGTTTTCCTTTCTCATTAAATCAAGATATTCCTATCATAGGTGACAACTTAAGGAAAACATGGTTCCCTACTTGAAATTCCAAAGGCCTTAGGATGCGTTTGGTTTAGCTTTGCAAATGGGTTTTGAGTCCAATGCAAATGCTAAAAGCCAAAGCTACTTGAGGAAATGCAATTGTGTTTGGTATAATTTCTTTACAAATGGACTTTAAGTTGAATATGCATTTAGTAAAACAAAACTTTCGCAATGGGCTTTGAGGAATATAATATATATATATATATATATATATATATATATATATTTTTTTTTTTAAAAAAAAATTGAACTAAACCCTTCACTAGACCAACGAAGGGCTACGGCCACCGGTAAGCCAAATCCGGCGCCGTTGGCTGAGGTCACCCAAGGTCAAGCGACCTTCGGCGAGGGTTGCGCGACCCAGTCGAGGGCTGCCAAAGGTCGCTCGACCTTGGGCGACCCTCGGCGATAGTCACTTGACCCAAGCGCCGCGAACCCAGGCGATCGCCGCTTGGGTCTGGCGACCACAGGGGGCCTTCGCTTGGGCCTCGCGAGGGTCGCACGACGGCGGCTGGTGGTCATAAGACCCAAGTGAGGGCCACGAGACCCAAGCGGTGGTTGCTTGGGCCACGCGACCCACAACCCTCACCGAAGGTCGCCCAACCTCGAGAGACCTCATCCAACAGCCATCGACGCTAGATCTAGCTCACCAGTAAAGGGCTGCCTCCTTTTCCAATTAAGAAAAAATAATCAGGGGAAAAATCAGAAATATGAAGAATTAGTAAGGATAATTTTAGAAGGGAAAATTTTATTTTAGCATTCCGCCAAATGCTGAAAGCCCAAAGCTAGTCCCTACTAGTTTTGAGCTTTCAGCATTTCGAAGGCCAACTTTCAATTGAAAGCCAACTCCAAAGCTGAACCAGCATTTCCCCAATGCGCTTTCAAGCTTGAAAGCCCCTTGAAAATGCTGAACCAAACACAGCCTTAATCATTTATTCGCACCACCTTTTTAGCAGCTTTGCCCTATCCTTAGCCCCTCCCTAATAGTCATAACTGCATCCACAAGCTACTAGACTATCTCTGAACCAGTGATCCCCCTATCCTTAACGTCGTTCCATTAAACTAGAGTCCCACAAGCTTGACCATAGTTTTGCTACACCACTCAGATAAATTTTTATCACAAAAGAACTCTCTTCTTGTTCGGTGCGTAGTTCAGTTCATATCCTAGAAGCCTGCCAGGAGTTGCTTATTGCTCAAGCCCTCTGTCCTTGGCGACCACTCCCTACCCTCGACGGATTAGTCGTTACAGGCATTATCGAACTACGCATCTACTAGCAAAAGTCCCTTTTTGACATGAATTCACTCATAGAGGTATTATCCGCTTTGGCTCATCCCATACGATTTCAACCTCATCTGAGCACCTTAGAGTGCAAAAGCTTTCTGCAATTTGTCAATTCATGAGGTCGTTTCCATGGGATCACTCATTAACACTTGCAATTCGATCCATCAAATTTACATCAAATCGCAATCTGAATTTCACAAGCCCTCAATTTACTTCAACCACTTGAAGATTAGTGCAAACCAAATCTCATTTATAGCATCAAAAGCTTTCGGCAAGATTTCCTCCATAAAATTAACATTGTTGGGCATGCACAATCGTCCACGAGACTTCAAGATCCTATCCTTGGACACTTGAAAGTCAAGTTTCCTCTTAGTTGCATTTAACTATAGAATCCTTTGGATTACAAGGTTCGTAGATTGCACTACCTTAATCTTGGTTTGCATTTTGGGGTCTATTCTGAGAGTAGCCATAAGACTTGAAAAGTGGCCTACCTTAAACTTGAAATCCGAATCTCGAACTCCTTCAAGTAATATCCATTCTTGAACCATCATTTGCGCAATCGATGACTTTAGACTAAACGTATTTGCCACTTTATTAGCCTTTCAAGGATGGTACAAAATATCATAGTCATAATCATTGAGAAGTTTCATCCATCGACATTGCTTTATATTCAATTCCTTCTAAGAGAACAAGTACTTTAGACTTTGATGGTCCATACCGCATGAGTAGTGCCTCCTAGTCTTTAGTGCAAAAAAAAGAAAAAATGAGTGTTATTAATTTCAAATCATGCATCGAATGATTTAACTCATGACGCCTTAATTGTTGGGACGCATATGCAACCACTCTTCCTTATTTCCTTACAACACAGTCCAATTTCTTATACGACACATCACTATAAATTTTGTATCCTCCGTAACCAGACGGTATTGTCAATACAAGTATGGTAGTTAGCTTATGCTTAAACTCTTGAAAATTACGCTCACACATATTTGTCTATTCAACTTTACGTCATTTTTTTAATAGTTACATCAGAGGTGTACCTATCATAGAAAACTTTTCAACGAATCGTCTATAACCACCTACCAAGCCTAGAAAACTCCGAGCCTTTGTCATTGTCATAGGCCTTGGCCAATTCTTAACTGCCTCTATCTTGGTCAAGTCCATGGATATTCCTTCTCCAAGAATTACATGACCAAGAAAAGCTATGTGAGTAAGTCAAACTTGCACTTACTAAACTTAACGCATAGTGCGTAATCTCAAAGGGTTTGCAGCACCATCCTCAAGTGATGTTCGTGTTTCTTCGAACTCCTCATATACATCAATGTATCGTTTATAAACACTATTGCAAATTGATCCAAGTACACCTTTGACCACCCAATTCATCATATCTGTAAAACAACTAGCGCATTGGTCAATCTAAATGGTATTATAGTAAACTCGTAGCGGTTATATCACATACGAAATGCCATCTTCAGTATATCCTCCTTTTAAATCATCAGCCAACATAGCCCGTCCTTGGGTCTATCTTAGAAAATACCAAAGTTCCTGAAAGTGATCAAACAAGTCATCTAACATCAATAAGAGATACTTGTTCATTACCATCCTTTGGTTAAACTACTGACAATCAATGTAAAGGTACAACGATTTATCCCTCTTCCTTACAAACAAAACCGACGCTCCCCATAGAGACACACTAGGACAAACAAATCATTTGTCCATTAGATCTTGTATGTACACCTTTAATTCCTTTACTTCTAATAATGTCATTCGATAAGATACCTTAAAATTCGACTCCGTTCTAGGGCCAACTCAGTCACCAATTCCATTCCTCGCTATGGGTAATCTAAGCAATTCTGCGAGAAAAATATCGAAATTATCCCGTACCATGGCGATGTTTTCCATCATTGGTTCCTCAACCAACATGTTAATTATGATCACCTAAATAGCCTTGACAACCCTCATCTAAAAGCCCAGTCACTTGAGGTGACGAAATCAAATGGATTGAGGATCCTCCTCAATTTCCAATGAACTCATAACCAAGCTTACCTAACGAGTTAAACTGGATTACTTTCCGATAGCAATCCATCGCAACTCATTACTTGGTAAGCCAATCTCTCCTGATGATGACATCAAAGTCATACATCGCCAAGCCAGTCAATTCCATCAATTTTTTCTTGATCACCAATGACTATTTTACAACCCAAACATCCTATTGCAGACAATACCTCATCCTTTAATGGGGTAAAATTATCAAGAACTACTTCCAACAGTTTCGGTTTTAACCCCACTAACTTAACAAGTAACTCAGTTATAAACAAATGCATAATTCGTGAATCAATTAATGCATAAGCAATCTGATCACACAAGGAGATCATACCCATAATTATAGCCTACGAATCTTCCGCTTCCTTTCTTGTGATACATACACCTATCCTTTTGCCAAAGGACAATTGAGGTTGTTCTGCCAAGCGTTTCTTGCAAGTTATCCTCCCTGCAACTATGACACTTGTGCTCCCATAGGCCTATGCAGGAAGTTTCACACTTGGTGGCTATACTGATCACATCCATAGCCAACTCTTGTCTTAGAAAGACACAGGGCATTTCCAACCGATTGTCCTTACAACTGTTGAGGTTGCTTTCTCGAATGTCAATGAGGACACTTCCTTGCAATGTGGCTTTGTTGGTCACATTCAAAACATGTTCCACTCTTAATAAGACACATAATTGTCTCGTGTCGTTACCCACCAACTCGACACCTATCATTCAAGTTGTATGCTGATTTTTCCAATGACATTCTTCCTATTGGGTGGAATAGGATGTTTTCCTCCTGTTATTGGCCTCTTCTTAAGCCGATGATCATCCCTATGAAACACAAACCGCAATCCAGATACGGTTGCTCATTTTGTCATGTTTTCTTCAACTTGCTTGGTCCCTTTGTACCATTCATTAAAATCATTCAAGTTCAAGGGTACCAACTTACTCTTACTTTCCAGTCTCAAACCATACTTAAACCTCTTGATTCGGTCTACCGGATTCTCAATCATTCTTGGCGCATACTTCGAGAGCTCTGCAAATTCAACCTCCTATTGCTCGACTGACCAATGATCCTTACGAAGTTGCAAGAATTTAGCCATCTTTGCTCTCGTGCACACTTGAAAAAGTATTTTTTGTTAAACACCTCGACTAAGGCACCTTACTCTCAAGACATACCTTTGGGAAAAACTCTTCCTTAGGTTGCTTCCCACAAATCACTGGCGTTACTTTGCAATTGATACACTGCTAGGGTTATCTTTTCTTCCTCCAAGCACTTCAGTAGTGCGAAGACTTTCTTTAGTTCCTTGATCCACAAAGTTGTTGTCTCAGGATCACCCATCCCAACAAACTTGGACGGTTCCAACTCCAAGAATTGTCCAACTACTTAAACATCGACCGTTCGTCATTCCCATTTCCAACTAATGAGATTTCACTGGGCAAGACGGCAATAGCAACCGTGGTAACAGCAACTGTAACAATAATAGATTAAGTATGAGCTAGCTATACCTTATCAAAATCTCAAGGGTTGCAATGCCTATACCCTATCTAGCCTAGGATCCCCTGATACTTTACATCAAGCACTTGCTTGACCTTAAACTGTTGTTCCTCTAAGGGCTCTTGGATCAGGATTGTTCATCTTGTAGGATTCTCACAGAACCTACTTTCAATTCCCTCAAGAAATTAGGAACAATGAATAACCTACTTACAGCAAAAGATCCTATAAGCAATCACAAGCATATGAAATAAATGTCTTTTCTATCTAACTATCCTATAACCCATCACACTTTATCACTCCAAGTATTTATCAAGCTTTGATACCAAAATCAACAGGGATGTCATGTTTTAACCCTCGAGCACTCGACAACCCCTTCTCACTTTAGTTAAATGAATGCAATATCTTAAGACACGCCGCTGACCATTCTTTTTATCTTGTACACTTTTGTTACAATCTTCTCTTGGAGTTCCTTAAATAGACTAGCAAACTCATCTTGACATGATTTATAGAAATCTATATGAACCTTTGAAAGAAAGGAGGGTTCTTGGGAGGTACAATTAAGTCATACACTTCCAAGAACTCTCCCTCCACTCAGTTCTCTTAACAATTCTCTCTTCTTCTTCTTTTTTCCTTATTTTATTCTTTCTCAATTTTCTTTTGTCCATTTTGTTCCATTTGTCTATTTTGCGTTTGGTGATATTTCGTTTCCAAAAATTATTTTTATTCAGAAATAATCTTTTTTCTATTTATATTCCCTGGACGAGTTTCCAAGTAGAAGAACATGTTTGGTACAACCTTAAAATTTTTATTCTCGAAATAGAAAAGGAACAAAAAACATTTGATATGATGAGGCTTGACCTCGCCTAGCCACCGTGAGGTTGGCCTTGCCATGGCTAGGCAAAGCCGACCTCACAATGGTTGCACAAGGCTCAACCTTGCCAAATTTGGGTGAGGTCGAGCCTCACCGAGGGCCAATGAAGTCAACCTCATCAACCCTCATCTCTAGCCAAACCCCAGCCATTGTCGATGCCTGGTGACTAGCTAGAAGAAGGAGGAGGAAGGAAAAAAAGAAGAAGAAAATGACCTTGTTTTGAAAATTGCTTCTGAGAACAAAACAATAGGTTCTTTTTCTTCTTGTTTCCGTTTTAATCTAATCCCTAGCCAATGATCTATTCTAGGGAACTGAAAAATTAACTAACATTACCCAATAGATTTTTTGTTGTTTTCTATTCTGAGAAACAAAAGAACAGAAAAATAGACAAACAAGATTGTTACCAAACATGTCCTTAATTTATTTCTAAAATCAAGGAGTCCAGTGCAACTCCTATGTCTTGTTCAGGGCGACTTCATCCTCCTAACAACTACAAAATGACATTCTTTTGGTAATAGCAACCAACATGTATTACAAACATTAGTTATATAGTCTTATCTAGAGTTCCTAAAAATTCATAACATAATTTACAACCAGTTCCATACCACACGTGAAAGGAGAGTTCTTAGTAACAACAATTGACATTTTAATCACATGGGCTAAAAAGTCCTCTCTTGGAGTTCCTAAAATAGACTAGCAAACTGACTTTGACATGCTTTATAGAAATCTATTTGTACCTTCGTAAGAAAGGAGGGTTATGAGGAGGGACGGGGTCATGCTTCCAAGAACTCTCGCTCCACTCGGTTCTCTACTTCTCTCAACAATTTTCTCCTCTCTTTTCCTTTTTTTATTCTTTATCAATTTAATCTTCCATTTTGTCCCTTTAGTCATTTTTTTTCATTTTTGAAAATATTGGTATTGATACATTTTACAGATACTTTGAGAATCATAACTCATAAGCTCACATAAATTATAATATGAGTATGTTGACACTCAAAATTGACCATACCATCACGAGAACAAAAGACATTCTAAAAACATGAGGAATACTAGTATATAATCAATTATCGATGAGCCAAAGGATGAATATGGTCATAAAAAAAAAAATATTCAATGATCGACAATAAAGCAGGAGGCCGCCATGTGTCCAACTGTTGAAATACAACAACAGATATTTGGTAGTTGCTCAAGTGATGTAGGCTGTAAGTTGTGGATGAAAACATTTGAAATATTCAGGAGAGTGCCAAAGTTACGCACGGTCAAGAAGCGGTTGATATCCAAAGATTTAGCCATGAAATTGTTGTCGATAAATGAGAAGGCATCAGGGCACAATCAAGGCGGTTGCAAAGGGAATGGGCAAGATAATCGCATAGGAAAAGGAACATGCATAAGGGTCAAAACAGTTACGTGAAGATGAATAACTACTCAGCGATTACCAAGCTTCTCTATGAATACCAATAGTCATTCAGCAAGAGGGCCCCTCAAACAACAAATCAACATGTTATTTCTTTATCTTTACATTTCTTGTATTGCATTTTAATTTCCTTGATTGTAACTCTTAGATTCCCATCTTTGATTAGATTCCGGTATGTTTCTATACGCCGATGCAGCATCATTAATTAGATTTTGGTGTTGTATGTCCAACGTCATCAGTTAGATTTCAACGTTGTGTCCCATATCCCAATACATTGTTGATTAGATTCCTACATTGTGCCTAACTATCCTTGAACCGGCCTAGTTTGAACTTGGTCTCAAGATTGGTGAGTCCGTCCTCGAATTGAATTCTAGTTTGATCCAATGTTGCATACTGTTGTTTGAAGTTGTAAATTCAATATTCACATTGCATTTAATATCCTTTGTTCGGAATTAGTACAAAACGCCTATCCCTTTCAAATAAAACTAAGGAACTACTCTTAGTGAAAGATATTTCATTATGGGAATAAAACCGGCCAAACAAAGTAAAAAGTCTAGCACATCTAATTTCAATAAGAAAGATTATTAATACGTAATTTTACAAGTTTAACATAGTCGATCCAACAAAATGAAAAACTACATGTAATGTGACGTTCTGAATTTTCAACCCATTTTGAATTATGTGAATGAATATTTCATCAAAGTGGTATCGGTTAAATCTTACTCTAAACTGATCACTCATGAGATACTAATTAAAGGGAAAAAACTAATAAGGAATTAAGTGCACGCATGACTAAAGAACTCAATCATAGATGTTGATTCGACCATAAGGATTGATGAAGGTCAAGCAATCTATCCGTCGCAATTATTTAACAACCGAGGTCATCCCTGGAGGAGACTTAAACGTGAATTGATATTATGTCAACAACGGGTTGAATACACATAACTCTTAAAAGCTGCTCGTTATTATAAGACATACTAAAGTTGTAATTGATCAAATTTAGCTATGAATTTTAATCCGATTTCAAGTATCAAACTTTTGAGGACTACATAACTATAAGATTGGACCTTGCCTCATTAATTCCCAAAATTTTTGATTCACTCGGGAACGTCGAAAAAATAATCAACGAGCCGAAAATTTGGACCCACGAGGAAGTGGACTGGGCAAGAACCTGATGAGCCCCACACCCAAGGGGACGGCTACAAAGGCAAGCAAGCCCAAAGTGGGCCCATTTAGGCCCACCAAGCCCAAAACAAATTCCTAACCCTATTTCAGTTCTAGCCCAAACCGAGCCCGATAATTTTGTGAGCCTGTTACTATTAATTAAGCCAAATTCCTAGGCCCACTTCTTGATTTCTGACCCAAGGGCAATTTGGGAATTTGTATCCAAAAGAGGTGAAATGGTAAAAATGCCCTCCTCGCAATTATGCACAAAAGACCAAAATGCCCCTTGTGTAGTAATGCACGAGAGACAAGGTTTAGGGGAAAAACATGCATGATGACGATGGTGGCCCCAATTCTCATGCATGTTAGTTCATATCTCTCTCTCTCCCGCTCAGCTTCTCCCCTCACCCGTGCGCCTGCACTACCCCATCTTCTCCCTCTTCTTCTCTTCTTCCGGTTTTTCTGGTTTTCTTCTGTTCTCTCGTTGCTTTGCTCCAGTCGTGGCCACACCACCATCACTTCACGCCGCCGCCTAATAGCCATGTTCTGTTCGCCCACCGTGCTGCCGCTCCTCCCTTCCTCTTGGTCTCTCGCCCGCCGTCCCCCTCTCTTCGTTTTTCTCATTGAGCCGACCACCGTACCACTACAGCAACCAACTACTTCCCCCTGGTCGCCGCTAAAGCCGCATCATGCCTCCAGTCAGTGAGCCATGTCACCCGAACCACCATCGTTCACGTGAGATAGAAGGGGGAAAAAAAATCACACACACAAAACAACCTGCGTCAACCATTGGTGGGAAGCAAACGCCATGGTCACCTTCTTCGGTTCACATGCAGAAAATCTTCTTTAGCTCTGATTCTGAGACATTAGAGATTTACTAAATTGAGTTCGCCAGTGTGGTCGAGTTTAGATAAATCCACTCATAAAATTTCTTATTAATTTCATTCGTGCATTAAATTTGCATCAGGCTTGGGCCCAAGTAGATGTAATAAGAATCTAGGGTAAAAGCCACCAAAAACTTCAAACTTTGCTCATTATGATATATTTACCTTAAATTATCGTTTGTGACATCAAAAATCCCAAACTTATATCTGTTTAAAACATTTGCCCCAAACTTGTTTTTTGTAAGACTAGAAACACTAAACTTTACCTATGTGATATATTTACCCAAACTTTTTTTTCTGTGACACCAAACACCCCAATTTCTATGATACCAAATTATTGGGGTAAATGTGTCATAAGAGTATACGTTTGGGGTTTTTGGTGTTATAATAAGAAGTTTTGTGTCAATATGTCACACTGTACAAGTTTGGGATAAATATGTCACATAAGTACAAGTTTGAGGTAAACGTATCATGGTGAACAAAATTTGGGATTTTTTATGGCTTTTTCCCTAAAATCTAATTGCAACTTATTTATGACTTTGAAGGTAGCATGGTATTAGCAAGGACATGCTCACTGCCCTAACAATTCATCTTAAAATGTATTTGTTTTGAGAAATCTTCACAATAAAGGAAAATACTTTTTAGAAAATCATTTTTCGAAAAAAAAATTGCTTTCCCCTTTTCATGTGAGGGATTTATTCTCCTCACATTAAGTATGCATAATTTTTTTTTATCACAAATGAGTTTCCATTAACTGATCATTTTCAACAAACTAAACACATGAAAAAGTCTAGAAAATCTATTCACGAAAACTTATTTCACTCAAATGAGCACACCCTTAGAATATAGAGCAAGTGACATAGTACTTAACGCTGCCTATCAAAGGAGATATGTGATCAAGAAAAAAACACAGCTGCACAACATCACTCAACGGAGCTCCCCATCTCTTTCCAGCTTGTGATGTTTTCTTTAGTTCATGTATGTTCATTTTATTTTCCTGTTTTGTTTCTCTCTATATCTAACAACTTTTGTTGAATTGGCGATGACATGTAAAACAACATTGACAAACATAAGTACCATGACTAAGTTGGATTATCATGTCAGATGTTGATCTTACCAAATCAATTCGAAGGAATAAATTGGTCCCATCAAAAAAACATAAGGACCAAATTCAACATTGAATAAAAGTACATGGACAAATTATGGCATTGCCCCTTTAATTTCCAACCCTTATGTTATCAAATAATCTTTGAGTCTCTTCGATTTTTTAAAAGAGTAAGGAAAATCTTTTAACAAAATTTTAGGTGCCAACAATAGCCAATAATTGTTGCTTTGATTTTACAAATTATGGTCTCTCCATTGAAAACAAGAAGAAGAAGGATTGTACTATGCTACCTTCTTCATAATGGCAAGTATAGAAACCTAGAGAATCTAGCTTCAATTCGAAACACAAACAGTCCAATTCACTATGGGCTCAATCACAAGAATTGTACAAAACAAAGAAAAGTGCCACAAAAAGCAGACCCTAGACCAAACCCATCACACCCACCATCATAACTGGAACTACTGCTGTGAGGGAGTTTAGAGCTGCCAACGAATGTTGGGAAGTGGTGAGAGGGAAAGAAGGTGGTGAGGAAGTGGATGAGGAACAGCAAGGATAGGCAAAGGAGAACCATCACAAAAGACATTACACCACCTTCATCATCCCCACTGGATTAAAACATTGGCAGCACAAGCTCCACAAGCCACGTCGAAGTTGGCCAGAGGATGAACACTCCTAATGCCCCAACTATCAGTGATGGCACCAATGGGGATGGCCCTCCTCCTCTGCCCATCTCCTCTCTCTCTCTCTCTCTCTCTCTCTCTCTCTCTCTCTCTCTCTCTCTCTGGTGCGGTGTGGGTATCTTTATATTGTGCAACCGTAAGGAAAGACAATGATGAGGATGTGTGGAAAGATGTGGCCAAGAAGAAGAGTTAGATGCAAATGGAGATGACTTCTAAGCAATTTGGTTACATTCTTTCCATTGGAAGTATGTGGTTAGTTCACCAATGTATCAAAAGCTCTTCTTTTTTTTTCTTTTTGATAACCCAGCAATGCATCAAAAATTGTTGTTCTAACTAAATGGAAGGTAAGTCTTAGTCTTTGTAGGGTTTTTTTGACCACTTAGTCAACACAGTTTATCTTTCATGGATTTGTGATCACTTTAAGAGTTTTGGATCACATTCAGGCAACTATTATGTTTTCCTCTTCTTGAGAGATTAATTGAGTCTTTATATATGCTGGTCGTCGCATGACCAATACTTTTAACCTGACATTTTCCTACTTCTTATATCTAATGAAAGACACCTCCGTAATCTTTAAGAGGAGCGCAACATGCAATCAAATGTTTTTCTTTATATGCATGCTTTTGCTTCCTGTGAATGTCTTTCATTGGTGATAAAATTCATAGTCATAAAACTTCAATCCACTCTTCTTGCGTGTTCTATGGTACTAAATAGAGATAGGAACCATCATGTTACGATGTTATCAAATCTTTGAACAGAAAAAGAGAACAAGTCTAATCCTTGCCTTTTCTGCATTAAACTCCAATTCCTACAGATATGAATTGATTTCTTACTGATCTACCACCAAAGAGGTGATAGAATAAGCTGTTGGTGAATTCTGAGTAAAGGCTATCTGATATGAAGACTGAAATATTTGAAGCACTGTTCATGTAGGTATCCATGTTCATCACTGGGTACGACAGGAAGGAGACGTCTCTACGATGCTTGCAAGGACCTTTGTCCTGTAAGCAAGAAACTGATTCATGAAACTTACCATGAAGACAAGGATGACTTATCATGCCTAACCTAGAAATTCACAGAACAGAGTGACTCCCCAAATTACATATCGCCATAGACAACAAACCGATCAGAATCCGCTTACTATGTTGATCAGAAGACGGAATAGTCATTCCGCTGTCTAAGATTCTAATATCACAATCCAGACGCAATTGCGAAGTTTGAATTCCCAATCTCATCGATCTTTTTATTTACATGAGTTGCTTGCCAAGGTAGACTACAAAATAGGCACTGTATCACTCGACAAACATTGGACATGATCTAGACTCTGATGATTTCATTAATTTCATTTGTCAAGACTTGATTCAGAATTAGCTTACTACAGAAGAAACTTCAAGAGGATAATCATTTATAAGCACGTAGACAAATATACATGCGCCAACTCCAAGAACTGAAGAATTCTCGAGTATTTTGTGGCGGCCGCCAAATGAAATTAAAAAATTATAACAGATCAAACTTCTCTAGATGCATAATTTCGTATCTTTCTTTTCTTCACCATTATCATGCGAACTGTGTTGGTCTCGCTCACCACGCCATTTCATTGTGGTGTATGAATGCTAAATGGATCTAACGACATCCCTTCAACCGAAAAAAAATTGGCTTGCAATTGATAGTTTACCACCTGACGCAGAAAAAATTTAAACCAACATAGAAAGTAGCGCAACAAGTCCTAACTCTTAGGAATGTTCTTCCCCACAATCTTCGCGGGCGCTATCCACAAAAGATTTCCTGGCTTTCCAGGAACGGCACCTTTGACCATGACCACATCCAGATCTTTATCGATTTAACAATCTTAAGCTTCCTAATTTTTCTCTTTGTTCCTCCCATCCTACCAGGCATCTTCTTCCCCTTATATACACGACCAGGCGTTGTTCCCGCACCAATTGAACCCAATTGCCTGTGGCTCTTGGACCCATGTGTCATTAGACCTCTTTTGAAGTGATGCCGCTTGATCCCACCTGTCAGGAAAAACATAAATACTCAAGGGTAGCCTGTCTGATATATTTAATAGACAAGCAAAGATGAAGCATTTCCGTGTTTCCTTGAGCTGAATAAAAAGGAGCCGATATCAAGAATTTTACCCCAAGAACAGGGAAAAAGAAGCATCCCCTCGATCGATTGACTCCATATTATCAAGAATGAGGAAATTAAGAACCAAAGAAAGGCAACATTCTAATTCTACAACTATAGACATCACGTACAAAAGTTCTCGTGATCTGAAGCCTAGAGAGAAGTCAAGACAGATGATACCAATTAGAAAACTAGAGAAAACCTTATGTCGGAGGAATATTTCAGAAGTCTATATCCTTATTTAGGTGCTCACCCCACATGCAAAGGGAAAAGCTCATTGATTTCAAAAGCTCATGCCCTAGCTTAAGGGATTCTATTCATCATGAGTCTACTTTCCTTTTGATAGCTGGACAAGAACACCTATGCCTAAGAGCCTAAGAGAGCCGCTTAAAATGGCTTAATCTGCTTGTAAGAAAAACAATCATCAACAGACCTGTGGAGTACAGATATTGACCACTGTAAACCACTTCCATTGCACCTCAACAAATTGCGCTGGTACAAACAAGCCCCAAGCTTCCACACTTCAGCAAACAGACCGTGTGCTTTTGCACAAAAGACTAGATCCACATCAATCAAAGACATGGAGCATCCAATTCACTTTCACATGAATTACATTCGGCAACAACAAAACACATAGATTGCCACACAGAAAATACCAATCAAAATGAGCTTAGGGCCTTATGCAATTTTAAGAAGTTGCACATGCACTGCCATAAATCCTCTCAATCAGATATTATTTGAACTAAAACCACCATCATTCAAAATTTTGTCTTCTAGAGATAGACACGTCTCAACCACTGAGTCTAACAAGAGTAAGAAAAAATATGCTTAGTTAGGTTGAAAGAGCAGATTCTGGAGCTTTGGGTCATCTACATTCTGGATTGGCTCAACCAGCTCATGCATTTCAGTCTATGTTTGCAGGTCGAGTGCATGTATACATGCACGTTACTTAAGTAGGCATGCTTCTATTCACCCACGTGGAGAGAGTGAGACAGAGACCGACAGAGAGATTTTTCTCTCGTTTTTTTCTTTTCCCCCTACTTATCCAGTAAACTAAATAGGAAAGCAAACATTTCAATCAAAGAACCAATGAGTTAATGATGTGTCATTGTAATTCTATAGGTCAAGCCATGAGTGCTGCAATTTGAATCTGGCGTCCATCTAACAAACGATGTAAACTTAGATATGCTCTTTCAAGTATACTATCCATCAGTGAGCATAAACTTAAGAAAATTACTTGTCAAATCAATTCATATTTATTATCCACATTTTAGTATCTATTAAGTTATGATTCCTTCCTGCACCTCTTCCTCAAGACCAAAGACTGATGCCAAATCAATGCGAAACAGTAGTCTTTTCTTTTGCTAGAATCAGTAACCACTTCTCCTATAAGATTTGGAATTGCTGGGACGAGTTATAACAAACTTCAACGCAGTCTCAGTTGGCAGCAGGAAGAGGCATAGTGCTGTTATCTTAACCTTTCTGGCTCTACGTACAGATAGATCCAATGCAAAGTCATCAGGAATAGCCACCGGAAAAGGCTTTATTGAAATTCTGTAGATTGAAAGAAGTCCTCAGTCACAAAACAACCAACAGATATCAAATTAAGAGAACTAAAACACCACATAAACTATAATACCTCCCAAATAGTATCTTTATCAAAGCTCATTTCAAGAAAATAATGATGGATCTAAAAGGGGCTGGTGATCGTTGCCGTCACCCCTGTAACAGCTAGATGTGTACTAAGTTGATCTGCGCCACCCCTGTAAAAAATAGTATTATTTGGGTTAGGGTTGGGTTAGACCGGCCCAGGTTTTTTTGTTTCTCTCTTTTTGCACGTGCACAACGAGGAATCTAAGCTCAGTTGATTGGCGCCAGCCTGACCTGACCTTTAAAAAAAGAAAAATCAAATATAGAATAAGATAAATTTCTAACGTAGCTAGCGTGGTAAAATCAATAGATATAGACGCACCCATCTCCTTCCTAAGTCCTAACTTTCCTCGTAACAAGATCGATGGAGGTGTCCTAAATGCCAACAGAAACATGGAAGATACCAATAAACAAATATTTGCACGGTATATGCACGAGATTTACAAATAGAAAGTGAAGCTCTATACTTTGATCATCTAGAAAGTGATACCCATTAACTCTTTTTTTTTTATGCACAACAAATCACATCCGACTATTTAAAAAGGGGATGATGGCATGGCTGATGTATAAACTTTTATTTAATGTCGGACATGGTCCTTGAATTTTTTTTCTTCAGTCTAGTGCTTGAACTTTCAAAAATCCAATCAATGTAGTCCTAGCAGTTAGAAATTCTAACATCTTTAGCTGACATGACCCTAATTTCTGTTAACCTAATGTTATATTTATCATGTTGGCGTCCCCGTAGCTTCTTCTCTGTGTGAGTATGTATATATATGGCCCATGGGAAAACGATGTGACAATTCACATTGTTATTTTAGCCTAATAGAACCTAGTGTAGCAGTCCTCGTCAAGAATTTCACATTGCATGTCGAAATACTTAATCGAATGACTAAAATTGAATGGAACTTTTCAAAGATGAGGGACTACATCGAAGAAAAATCGACAACAAATCATGAACAACAGTTAGAATTTTCCTCTAAGGCTTGGACTCCCTTCCGGCATTCTCGCAAATTCCCTTGCTAAGAGATGCGCAGCTTTTCAATTCTCATATTGTCCTTATCATTAGAGCAAGTGAATGGAGGCTAGACATGATCTGTTAATCCCATTCCAAAACCTGTAAATCACCTCCAATCACCTCCTTATGATCACTGAAGCTCTCTTTGTGGAGTAAGCGGGAGATGATGGAGCCCTATAAAGAACAAGAGCAGAGCTGGCATGTTTATTTTGCAAAAAATGAATAACTTGAAAAGTATTTTTTTGAAATTAATCACTTCTATCGTTTATAAAATAAAATGAACGAAAAGTATTTGCATCGTTCACGAAATATTTAAATACAAATTGTTGTCTACAATGAAAATATTTTTCAATGATTAATCATTTCAAGTAACATAAATAATCATTTTTAGAAAAATATTTTTCTAATCATTCATTTTTCATGAAACAAACAGAACCAAAATGTTCTCCATGATAGGAACCCTTGTATGTACTTCCACAAAGAGAAGGCTTTCCATTTGAGAGCGCCATCGTTGGTAATCAAAGGCGAGAATACTCAACAACATCCAGCCCCCATAGTAACATACAAGCAACGGCAAACAAGCAGCCATCGACCTTAAAATGTCCAAGAGCTCGAAAGCGAACTCGATATATTGGTGCGAGCAGTCTCATGGAGAGATAGAATGACGACTTGATGCATAAAACCTGCTCCAAAGCCCCGTGAAAATCTTCTTTGTGTTCAGCGAAGCTCTCTTTCTTGTGAAAGTAAATACTACCAAGTGTTATGATAGAAATTGAAAGGCAGTAGCTGATGCAACCCCTATCTTCTCCTTGTTTTCGCCAAGGAAGTAGATGGGGTCTTGCTGGAAATGAGGAATAGAGCACAGTAAGATAAACCAAAAGAATAATCGTTTCTGTAAAAGATCCCTTTCGATCACATTTGTTCGACTGTTTATTACTATAAAGTTCTGGACTTCCAAATTACCAAAGATTTGGAAAGCAAAACTTGATACGTTGGAGTCCTCTGCGCAAGCGTTATCTACCAATCTCGTTCCAAAACCGGGAAAAATCCTCCCTATGCTCAGTGAAACTCTCTTTTCAGTGAAATTACATACCATGTGACTCTTATAAGAGAGGCAGGAGTTCAATGGAGTTCTCTCGTGTAGTCGCCACACGATATTGCATGAGATAGGAGGACCGATGCAATCCCGTAATGAGAATATCTACAAGAGCATAACATGATTTTGCTGGCATAACATACGATGTACCCGTTTCTTTATTGGACACATAATATTATTCACATTTAAAGAATTTGTGCCAACAAATATATACTCCTTATTGTTGACATTGTTGTAAGCATGATGCTATATCAAGGGCAAGAGCAGATTCTTAATCTACCGTTGGTTTTCTATCGGATTATTTGAAAAATATGGAAATTCACATTTAGTAGCCGTGAACGAAATTCAAATTTCATTCTCAAAACAAATAAATCTTGTGTTGCTCGTCTTTCGAGATTAAAGACGGAAGGTGGCTCTGTACGGTAGCGATGGCCTGAACAGCCACTTTGGCATGAACAGGGGCAACAGCCATGAATCCGGCAACCGAGTAGAGAGGCAGTTACGAACTCAACAACTTAGCGAGAAGATACAAGTATGATAAAAGCTGGAGAGAGAAAGAGAGAGAGAGAGAGAGAGATGGTTAAGTTTGTATAATGCTGCATTTTAGCGACTTCGATCAAGATTGGTGTTCTCTAGCTGAATAGAGCATTTATATCATGCGTTATATGTACGACACTCACAGAAACAAAAAACTTCAGAAACTACAAAAACAAAAGAGTCTTCATACAACCATGGGAAACTATCCAAGGGAATAGATTTGTTCTCTGAGAACTTGACAAAATAATTGTTGAAATGCTCCTACAGGCGATCAATATTATAGGTACGCGCCTTAAGCTTACATAGTACATGATGTACCATGATGATTAGAACTTGTTTGATGGATATTTCCTTGCTATCTATACTCCTATAAGATCTTGCAATTAAATAAGCTTTATTAAATTTCAAACTAATGAGCACCATATGGAAATTATATCAAACTCATGTACCTTGCTAAAAAATATTTCTCATATTTGAAGATTACCGGGACGACTACCCATGTCAAATTGCAAATCAGTTGGATTAATGTGTAGCCCATAACAATATACAAGATACAAATTAAAGCCTATAAAAGCACGAATTAACTTACGATTGAATTCAATGATAATAAAAAAAAATACAATTAAAAATAATGAAAATGGGATCTATCCAATAGATTCTGCAAATCCATGTGTTGAAAAGTACACAAAGAAAAGAAAATTGTGTGGAATATTAGTGGAAAAGTAATACCAGCACAAAGAAAATGAGTATAATGAGGAGAAATTAAGGTGTTGGGGAAAAGAAATCCACATTCAATCTTTAGACTCTCTCCACTCTCACCATGGTGCAAGTTGAGGAACTCCCCTTACAATACATTGTAAATAGAATAGATGATGGAAACTTCATCAAGCATTTTAGCCGAAAACACAAGGCAACTAGGAAAGGAATAAGAGATATCATCAAGTATATGGTATGACGACTCTTATCACCCTCTCATCGCTTTTGATACCACCCCAAAAACGTCAATGGCAAGCTTATACTTGTTGAGTCTCTTATGGACCGTTCTCTACAAAATTACACAGAACTATTTTATGGAAAGAAAAAAGACAGTGATCACCAATCATGCAATGGCCAAAATGATAAGTCATGAGGCCAGAAGTGGGATTTTCAAAGTATCCAGTCAGGGTTCGTCGCAACCACCTTCAAGCCTTCTAGTGGCTTAGCTGCCGCCCTGATGTTCTTCCCAGAACAATTCAGATCTCTTTTCTTGTCACACAAGATATTCACTTTTGCCTTTATTTAATTGACATCAAAATTGCCTTGCCTCGAAGGAAAAAGTCACCAAATCAGTTGAAAAAATCACCTCAAGAAGCATCCTTTATGAGATCAAACACAGGCTTGCTGACACATAAATAGCCCTCTTTCAGCTTGTTGCTTGGGTTTTTATTTCTTTTTTTCAGTGTATAAATATAAATTCAAAGGAAAAAAAAAATGGGAACAAAACTATCTAGGAATAAAACACTTTAAATGAAAATGTTGTGCTCTTACATTCCTCGAAATCATCTTCTCATATATCCTCAGGGCCGTTTATGAGCTGAATAATGATGCAAAAGAATTAGAAAGCAGGAATTGAGCTGAGTGAAAGGACCGCATCCATGACAGATCTAAGAAGCCCATAGCCATACCTTGTTCTCAAGTACTACTCCATCAGGAATTTCAATCCTCATCCCAGGTCTTGCAACAATGCTGACATTACCCTTTTGGCAGAAAATAAAAATGTCAGAATACGTAATAATTCCAAGAGACAAGCCCCGAGTATCATTCTTATGTTGCCAAATTACTGTGAACCTTTAAAGTACATAAGTGAAAATCCCTTTCTACTTAAATGAGATCAACAGTAATGGGATCATACCTATAAACCTATGAAAATAAAAAAAAATTGTTATGACAATTAGTCATCTGTACTCACTGATTACTTCACATAACATTTTAGACAAGATAATTTGTCCATCCTGATATGTCTAAGTTCACAGTATATTATCTATACTGATTGACTACAAAGTATATAAAAACAAATGCCAAGCACGACGTCTGTACCTTGAGCTTAATGCCATTTCCAAACCACACATCACCAGCAACTTTCAAGCTATCCAACTCAACTACACCGGGGATAGACTTGAATCGGCTCGCAAAACTAGTCAACTGAAAAGGTAGATAATGAAACATGACATTAATATCCGTAACAGGCAGTATCAGAATACAGAACTAAAGTAACCTTCACCTTATCAAATTCAGGTCCTAACTCGATAGAAGGATCTTTGGGATTAGTTCTGGCAGCATTTCTAATTAGAACTCCATTGGATGCAGTATATAGATCCGACTGCATATGAACATTAAAGTATCAGACCGCTCTCATGTCAAGTACAAAGTGCAGATTGGAGAATGTTCAGTAGTTTGTAATACCTGGAGAAGAAGTAGATCTGAAGTTGCATTCAGTGGAAAATAACGGGATGAAGGGACGGAAATACCAATTGCATTCTCAAAAAACTGGATTAAAAAAAAAATTAATCTTCCATATGAAAAAAGCACCAATCAAATGTAACAAACGTTGCACAAGAAACTTGTATGGAGGAAGGCTTTTACTCGTATTATTGAACTAGTAGCTGTTTCTCGCATTAGAGATGAACCAGCATCTACTTCCTGCAGCAACAACAGCAAAACTTAATCTTTTCTTTTCACAAGTATGCATCTAAATCTTAAATTCACAGAACGGCAAAAGAAAATTGTCAAAATATTAAATGGACTTTACCCATTTCAGTGCATCAGTATCCACGAGTGTTTTAATAGCATTCAGATTGATCCACCTATAAAAATAAAATAAAAAAGTAGAGAACTGAGCTTTCAGGCTTATTTCAAAGCATTAGCAAGCAAAAGGAAAATGAAGTAAAATTTCACTCACATGTTTTTGGTATCAAGCAATTTGAACTTCTCTGACAACTTTAAACAGATGAAGAAAAAGCTCAAAGTTAGACAAAATACAATGAAAGGCTGTGAATATGAAGGCAATTATATAACTAGCAAGCTTGTGAATATGAAGGCAATTATATAACTAGCAAGCTTCCTTAGTCACAGTTTGGGATGCTTACTCTTTCAGAAGGCTGAGCAATTTCTCCAAGCTGAGTGCACAACAAAAAGGACAAATTCATTAGTGTTCATGTTGGCAAAGCACAAGGGCTACATTTCAGCTTTGAAGAACTCCCCGCCATGAGGCAACCAAAGCATACCATCATCCTCACACATTGTTCCAACAAGAACTAGAAGTAAATATAATAAAAATGTCCACATGTTCATAGCATCTCATTTGAAGCAGAACAAAAAATTCACCATTAGCAGTAAGTGTGTGGGAACAGTTTTTAAAACCACCAAAAATTGCTCAATTCATGGCACAGCATGCTAAGTTTTTGAACAAAATTATAAAGTGATTCGTTAGTCTTGTAAACATTTAAAGGCAAGGTTTAGGAATTTTGTTCCTTTTTGTTCTCTGTTTTGTGTGTGCATGCAGTGAGAGAGAGAGAGAGAGAGAGAGAGAGAGAGAGAGAGGGACTGAAGATGGAATTTTAGAGCTTGGATATTATCATATGAATTCCAATGCGAACTCATTAACAGCCGCTTGAATTTCAATTTATTTTCGTTCTCAACCCCACCACAAACAAGTATTTGACTATTTACTGTTTGCTCATAATCCAAATGGGAAGAAACAATTTCCTCTTCATTGTTAATCAATCGTATCACTATTCGTCAAGCTAATGCAACACCGATGAAGCAAATACTACCAATGACACACATACGTAAGAGAAAGTACAGCCAGTGGCATAGAGATTACAAAGCACGAAGCTGTTAGTCCTTGGTATAAGCACCACCTCAGGCCTGATTAATAAATAATTAAATAAATTTCTTTAATTGTTTGATCCCAACAAACTCTCTTCTTCTTCTTTTTCCCAAATCGAGTCTCTGAACTTTTCAAGTTTTTCTAATTTGGGCATCTCCAATCCATTTTCTGACCACTTCATCCTCTTACAATTATCCAGACAGAAATCAATTCTTAAAATTCATTTCCATTGATTTTCCCTAAAATTCTTCTACAGTTTTTTGGATTAGGAAATTTCTTGTCTTTTTGCCTGATAAAAACTTCTATATTTTTCCTCTCGGCACCATTAATGTTTGTGTTGCCAAACATTTATCTATGGGAAAGAGATGAGATTCACACTCCAGCTAGTACCACTCAATTCAATCACCTCACCTGAAGGATAATGCACTACAATCATTTTCAACTTCAGCAGGAAAACAAAGCTTTTCCAAAAAATTGAACAAGCCTTTCAATTGAGATTATCATCATGAGCAATTTTTTTTTTTAAAATGAACCACAGGAGCAGAAAAGCAGCCACATACTACCCACCTGGAACTTCCTCTCTTCAAAATTTACAAAGTTCCCATTTACATTGATGGATGCAGTGGGCCTCACCTGAACAACAAATTTCAGAGTCATTGCTGTAGAAAATAAAGAAAACAAAAGCAATCTTGGCCACCTACCTCCATACAACATTCAACTTTGTTCTGAATAAGGTGATTTAGTATCTCTGTAAACACAAATTAAGGAAAACGAGTGATAATACAAGCAGTCAATAACTGAAC
>MU089530.1:345933-375950 GCA_014858505.1 Corymbia citriodora subsp. variegata
TCAAATGGAATCTATGGCTGCCGCGGCCATGCTCTGCCACTGAGGTTTAGGGTTTACCACAGGCGACGCAGCCGAGGGAGAGGGAGCGGAGACGGAGGCCGATGAGAGGGGGGATGAGGTACGGGCTGTCACGGATCTCTGGATGACAGACCAATGAGTTCCTCCCAAAATCGTCGTTTAACTGGTTGGTAGCCACGTGCGCTGCACGTGACAGTGGCTTATTTTCCATATTACATGAATAGGAATTTAAACGGAAATGGTCTAAATTTTTAATTTGTCTAATATAATCTCTGAACTTTATTTCAATGTATAGCCATCGCTGAACTTTTTATTTTGCTCAATGTGGATTCTAGACTTTTGATTTACATTCAATCTAGTCCATGAACTATATAAAAATATTCAATATTGTCCTTGATTTGAACTAATGGAAGAAAAATATTGAACATTTTCCATATAATTTATGGAACAATTTCAATATAAATCAAAAGTCTAGAGAATATATTTAACAAATTAAAAATTTAGGGATCACCTTGTATAATGAATCAAAGTTCATGGGCCATTTGTGGCATTTTCTCTACATGGATATCTCGTTCAAAAGTAACTTAAAAAGAGCAATCATTTACCCGTGTAAATTTTTTCGATTGTGTAAAATTGGAGCAATACTTTAGTATACTTCAAACTATACCTTACTCATATGAATCTTCCTTTTCTTAATAGAAAAAATAAATGTGGAATTCTGAGTTCATATCATATATTAATATAAAATGTAAGGACTTACTAACAGTTAGAGAAATCATAATTTCCATCATTATATGATATAAGATACTTATGTATGTAATAACAGCATTATTTTGATATCAAGAGAATATAATAAAAATATTATAAGGAAATACTTAATAGCCAAAGCTACAGAGAATGATAATCTTTTCAACAATTGCTAATTTGCAACATTAAAGTTATTTTTTAAAAATAATCACGATATCAAATGAGGCAAGCACAAAGCTAGTGGTAGCATACTTTATCCTTTTCTCTAAAATTGATTTCGTTCCAAATTAAACTTTAAAAGAGTGGTCGCTGCTATTTTCTACCAATTGGTCAAAGAAAAGAGAATATTTTTAGCGTCAAAAATTTAAAATGAAGTTAAAACCTAATAATGGGGCGGTTATGGGCGGGTTCCGGTTCATATTCAGATCCATGAGGTCCGAATCATAAAGCGAATTTGATCGATCCATTCCAAAATGAGTTAAAATAGGCTGACGCTTTTTCTTTTTTATTTCGGTGTGATCAATTTAATTTCAAGCATCAAATGTTATAAGCTAAATCCACTCCAACATATGAGAGGTTTTTTAGATTGTTATTAAGAACTATCCATTACTGGTTGACTCACGACATATGACGAATATTTCTCAGGCATAAGAGGAAAAAATTACGTTTTCATTTCGAGGATTTTGAACATGATCATCCTATAGTGAAAATTTGAAAAAAGAGAAACAAAAAGTAATAAATTGATGTTAATTTAAGGCGCGAATAATAACCATTCTAGTTAGAAATTGAACTCTTGAATAGAAAAAAAAAACTTTCTATTTCTATTTATGGATGAGTTTCTAAATAAAGAAATGCGTTAGATAATGACATAAATTTTTTGTTTCTAAAACAAAAATTCGTTTCATAACCAAAAACAAATTTCTATATCGTAAAAAGGATTTTTCCCTTTTGGAGTAAGATGTTTATTCTTACAAATTTCAGATGCTTATGTACCCATATACAAAGTGAGAGTGGTTATATTGTATTTTCTAAATTTTCACTTGAAATTTTTCAACATCCACCTAGATAGACAATAACGGCCAAACAAAGTACTTATTAATAGTCTCCATACAATAGGAAAGAGAGATCCAAATGCATTCATTTGGGGCGTGATAGTCAAAGGTTCCCAAAACTTTAGTAGAATGAAGGTGGACATCCATGTCAAATGCCTGAATTTTGACTTTGAATTATTCAAAAAGAGTTTTTACCCCTCTCTCTCTCTCTCTCTAACAAACAAGAAGAGAAGGTGATGACTAGTATGGACCGTGAATCAGTGATGTTTATTAGGTTTCTTTTCTTGAATTTGTTTATTTACTTTTTCTTTTTCTTTTATTTTCTTGTTTTGCAGTGTGAAGAAACAAGAAATATCAAAAAAATTTAAAAAAAAACAAAGGTAAAGAATTGATTTGGAACTTCGAACAGCGGGTGGATGGTTATTAGATTAGTTGACTTTTCTTTTTTCAAATGAGCGTTCGAGGGTTGCTTTAGGGTTTGTTCACAACACCCTATTAATCCATTTCCTCCTCCATATTTTCTAGACAGGTGACAATGTTCTTGTCTTAAATTTTAGCAACAAGGTGTCTTTTAACATATTAACTTAGAAAAATTTCTCCATGACATTTATTCGCTTAAGATCCAATAGTTACCGATTCCAATGCTAGATCGATTTTGATCATCTAAAGGAAACGATCGAGTTAAAGATAAGCCGGCTATGCGCAAGTCCCTTGGAAAATTGAGAGCCTGTCCATTCCAAGTCCTACTTATATCATGGTTATGCAAAAGGGTAATTAGGATGCTTGTTAATCCTAATTTGTGTGCAAACATTTTAGAAAGAAACAAAACAAAGGGTATCTTGCAATTCCTAGAAATTTTACAAAATCGGCGAATTTTATGAAGTGTGTGTTGGGGTGTCATGAATTATGTATAGGCAATTTAATATAAACGCAGCAGAAACAAAATGAAATATTTCTATACATGTATCTCCAAAGGCGTTGTTCGTGCGTTTTAATCAAAAATCTGATTATAAGAAGGAAGTTAAACGAATTACCTCTCGAAGCGTGCTTTAAACGAATTGGTTTGAATGTTCTTCAATTCGAGCCCCATGAACGTCGGATCTCTAGTTCAAACACACCACCAATGGACATCGAACGAAGAGAGAACTTGCGGATAATCATCACTACGATTGTGCTAGCAACTTCGTGGAGATAATCCTTCGTATCCTTGATATTTTAGTCACAGCCCAAAATGAGAGAATCCTTCTTTTTTCCTTTTCATTCGTATACATACGCGCACAAAAACGCACACTCATGTTTCTTATATAAGAACCGTGGGTAACCACCCATGATCCCACATGCGGTTACGATCGGCAACCGTTGCCAATCGTGGGACGATTAGCAACCGTTGCCGATCGTGCCTTTCATGCGCACGATCAGGAACAGTTGCTGATCGTGCCTTGCATATGCACGATCAGCAACCGTTGGCACGATCAGCAATCGTTGTTGATCGTGCCTTGCATGCATGATGAATTTTTTTTATTCAAAAAAAAAAGAAACATGTACATGATGTGCATAATACAATTAATTAATTAATCAATCAATCAATTCCACAAAATAAATAAAAAGATATAATCTTTGTGTGCGCATTTAGGATACATTAACATGTATCCACTTTGGGCATGCGTGTGCATCATATACACGTAGGCTCATGACTATAGTACAAATTAAATCAAATCATATTTAATTTAATTTCATGTCAACTCAATGCGACTGTAGTAATTGCAAATACATTTGCAAAATTATTTCTCTCTTGTTCAACGTTAACCTAATTGGTTATGGTGTGTGATATCCCTAGGTTCATCACTAAGTTGGTAGTAAGACTTGTATTAACACATTAGTACTCCCAAAAGAATTAATTGTCTCAATTAATCTTTGGATCCTACAAGCCATGATTGACATCTAGTAATATGTTATAGCTACCCAGATAGTGTGAATACTTTAAGAACATAATGAACCTATCAATTTTGGCTACAGTGTAATTTAATTCTTATGTCTTACTATGTCCCAATCGAACAAAGACCATGGAAGATTTGTCAAGTCATCAATTCGATCATATGCATAAATCTAATTGACATGTATTTTATTCGAGACATAAATAATAGTTATGTGCACCCGTGAACCATAGTTATTCGATATACAAGTTAACACCATGCTTCAGGTCTAAGGATTATTTACACAAGACCAAAGCATGAATAATTAGACATTGACCATGCTAAAAGCTTCCATGTTGCTAATCGTTCTATATGCATCACGTTCAGTGAATTTGTCTAATACAAACACTTGTATTCTAACTTAAGTATCGCAATACCCAATGACTTGCGACTCATTTCCCTTTAGTATCTAATACTTAATTGTGAAGTTAAGAATACACTAGTCTTAACAGGATTATAAATATCCACTCAATAATCCATTGACTAGGAACAGTTTAAAGATTCGATCTAACTATGAACCTGTCACATATATTTTTGACGTCTCAAGAATAAGTCTAGTTGCAACTGATCTTATGGAATCATTCATAAATATAAAATAATCGGACAAATGAATGAATACGTCATTGCCATTAATTAAATAATAATGATGATAATACAACTGAAATCCCTAATATATAACTATTACATAGTAGCTTTAGGGTATACATCCAACAATCTCCCACTTGCACTAAAGCCAACTTGTCTGGTACCTCAAACCCATTTTGTCAATATGTCTTTCAAAAGAAGACTAAGGTAAGGCCTTAGTGAAGGGATCTGCCACGTTTTCCGCTGAGGCAATTTTCTGCAAGGCGATATCACCTCTCTCAACAATTTCTATGATAAGATGGAAGCGTCTCTCAATATGCTTGGACTTCTAGTGAGACCTTGGTTCCTTAGCTTGAGCTATCGCCCCATTATTGTCACAAAACAATGTAATCGGCTGCTCAATTGAAGGAACGACTCCAAGTTCAAAAATAAACTTCTTCATCCAAGCAGCTTCCTTTGTTGCTTCAGAAGCGGCTACATACTCTACTTCAGTGGTGGAATCGGTAGTTATGCTTTGTTTGGAACTTTTCCAACTAATTACGCCACCATTGAATATAAAGACAAACCCAGATGTAGACTTATAATCATTAGGATCCGATTGAAAATCGGAATTTGTACAAGCTATAACTTTAAATTCTCCTTCTCCATATATCAAGAATAAATCCTTAGTCATTCACAAGTACTTAAGAATATTCTTGACTGCTATCCAGTACTCTTGTCCTGGATCAGACTGATATCTACTAGTAATACTTACAGCATGCGCAATATCAGGTCTAGTACATAGCATAGCATACATTATGCTTCCAATAGCGGATGCATATGGTATCTTCGCCATCTGCTCTCTTTTTTTAGAAGTGTTGGGACACATCTCCTTAGAAAGACGAATCCCTTGCCTAAAAGGCAATAATTCTCTCTTAGAACATTGCATGTGAAAATGTGATAACACATTGTTTATGTACGTAGACTGTGAGAGGCCAATTAATCGTCTCAATCTATCTCTATAAATCTCGATACCTAAAATGTAGGTTGCCTCTCTTAAGTCTTTCATGGAGAATTTCTGTGACAAGAATAATTTTATCAATGATATCATCGGTACATCATTTCCAATCAAAAGTATATCATCGACATACAAAATTAAAAATGCAATTGCACTCCCACTGATCTTCTTGTATACACAAGGTTCATCCAGATTTTTTATGAAGCCAAACGATTTGACTACCTCATCAAAATGGACGTTCCAACTTCTGGAGGCTTGTTTGAGTCCTAAATAGATCTCTTAAGTTTACACACCTTCCGATTTTTACCATTGGATTCAAAACCCCGTGACTATTCGATATAGATGTCCTCCTTAAGAAAACCATTTAGAAAAGTCGTTTTAACATCCATTTGGAATATCTCATAATCAAGGTGTGCAGCTATAGCCAACATAATCCGAATGGGTTTTAGCATGGTCATAGGTGAGAAAGTTTCGTCATAATCGATTCCTTCTTTCTGACGATATCTTTTCACCACCGGCCGTACTTTGTAAGTTCCAATTTGACCTTCAGCATTCATCTTCCTCTTAAAGATCCATTTACAGCCAATTAGTACAATACCATTAGGTAGGTCAACTAAGGTCCAAACATCATTGGAATACATTGAATTCATTATAGATTTCATGGCTTCTACCATTTACCAGAATCGATGTCCGACATCACCTCATCATAGGTTTTATGATCATCGGGTTGATCACTATCATTCATAATGAATAATGGTTCAATAAGATCAACCAAGTGTCTATAACGAGCAAGTGGGCAAGACGTTCTTGCACTTCTCCTAAGAGGTTGTGTATCAAAAACTCCCACTGAATCAGAGATTGGTATTTGAACTTAGTTGTTTGGTACTTCATTATTTTCTTCTTATAAGACTATTCTCTGCCCAGCACCACATTCTTGGACGAACTGATTCTCCAGAAAAGAAGCGTGCTTGCTCACCAAAATTCTTTGGTCTGAATGAAAATAGAAATAATATCCAAGAGTTTTTTTTGGATATCCAAAGAAGTAACCTTGTTCAGATCTTGCCTCCAATTTGTCCATTTTTAGCATTTTAACAAAAGCTGAACAACCCCAAATCTTAATATGATTAAGACTTGATTTCCTACTATGCCATATCTCATAGGGCTTAGTTGGAACAGATTTGGACGGTACTCTGTTCAGTATATATGCAGCTGTCTCAAGGGCATATCCCCAAAGAGATATAGGTAAATCGGTGTAACTCATCATAGATCGAACAATATCTAATAAAGTACAATTTTTTTGTTCAGATACACCATTATGTTCTGGAGTTCCAAGAGGTGTCTATTGTGATAAAATGCCATTCTTTTTTAGATAGTCCAAAAATTCAGTACTAAGGTATTCACCTCCTCGATCCGATCGAAGAGCCTTAATATATTTTCCTGTTTGTTTCTCAACTTCAGCCTTGAATTCCTTGAACTTTTCAAAGGATTCAGATTTATACTTCATTAGGTATAAATAACCATAACGTGACTGATCATCGGTGAAGGTAATGAAGTAAGAATAACCAACTCTAGCAGTTTCATTAATTGGTCCACATACATCTGTATGTATTGATCCCAATATGTCAGCAACTCGCGCATTATGTCCCACAAAAGGCGCTTTGGTCATTTTTCCTAGAAAACATGCCTCACAAGTTGAGTATGACTCAAACATTGATAGATCAATATACCCATCATTGCCCAACTTGTTAATTCTATCTTCTCCAATATGATTTAATTGAAGATGCTAAACATACTTTTTATTTGGACCGTCTCTAGGGCGTTTATTAGTTATGGCATTTATATCAATTCTATTTTGCTTATTGACATCGGTAATCGCATTACTGAACATTGTAATGGTATAAAGATTATTAGTTAATAAACCAGAACCAACATATATTCTATTATAATAAATAGAATATACATCATCAGCAAAAGAAAATTCATAATTCTCTTTACCCAAATGAGGTATAGAGATGATGTTCCTAATAGCATTCTTATAATGCAAATAATTCTTTAAAACCAATACATGTCTAGAAGGCAAACATAAATGAAAAGTCCATATACTTAATGTAGCAACTCTTGCTCCATTGGCAAATGTCAGGACAATCGCATTTCACCCTAGCATCTTGCTTGTTTCCAAATTCTGCAAAGATATACAAATATGTGAAATTGCAGCAGAATTTAAAACCCATAAACTGGATTCAGCACTAACCATAAGATTAATTTCAATAAGCATAGACACCATATCTTCACAAGGTTGGTCATTGGGCTTAACCTTTAAGCTCGCAAGGTACTTCTTACAGTTCCTCCTCTAGTGCTCCTTGACACCATAATAATGACATTTCCCCTTTTCAATACCATCCGAGCTCTACATTTCCTAGTCGACCTCCATATTTCACAGCTGAGTCCCAAATTTTCCACTAGAGCCCTAATTTCATACCATATGGAGAGAAAAAGACAAACCTAGACGAGCAAACAATAGCGAGTGACAAGTGATGATGGTAAGTGATGACGGCGAGCGACAAAGTGCCCTCAGTGAAGATGAACGGCAATGAAGACAAGAGTGGGCATAGAGATGGCCAGCTAAGAGAATTGTTTGATGTGTTTAGCCAAAGTAAGCTAAACAACATCGTTTAGCACCAAGGAATGACATTGTTTAACTTGGCCAAGCCGCAAGTTCACTTGTATTTTTTAAGTCCATGTCAAAAAAAATTCATAAGTTATGTGTGTTTTTTTTTAAAATAATTGCCACCTCAATAAAGTTTGTCATAAAAAAATGCCACATATGCATTTTGGCCGGATTTTCTCACCGTTTACATTTAACTAATCATTTTTGCTCCAATTTTAGCACTTAAGTATACATTTTGTAACTTTTGACACTTAAGTATCCTCCTATGCCAAGTTTTAGCACTTCAAGAGTCTACACGTCAATAAACATAATAACATATGCTTCAAAGAAAGAAACTAATTGTCCTTAAAAATTATAAGTATTCATAATTATTTCATAAATTCATAGTTATTTGATCACGTAAATGTGCCATATCATATGCTACATCATCATTTAAAGTATTATCATCCTCATTTATATAATCGGAATCCATTGTATATAAATCAGGATCCAAATCCACTATAGCAAAATGCGCATCATTCATGGTATTTCTTTGAATATAATTGTGCAAAGTTTTCTTGTTTTGTGTATGGATAACTTGACAAACTCTTTAAAATCTTCCACTTCTTCTTCAATACGCCAAAAACTTGCTCAATTTTTTTATCGTAGTGAGAAGTGGGCACAATTGAACACTTCTTGATAACTTGTTAGTTGAGGACCTCATTGAAGTTTAGGCAAATGATATTTAATTTATTTATATGACCCCTAATAACCCATGGGATTTAGATATTTAGAATCCACCAAATAATATTTACATATATAAAAATATTGTAAACATAATCAACGTATAACACATGCATATATTAATGCATAAAAATAATTAATTAACGAACCTTTCAAAAGATGAAAAAATTATAAATTATGTATCCTAATGACTTCATAAAAGATACGAGTATTATAAGCTATTTCCTCCCAACCGGCCAAGCAAAAGTAAATTACATGTTAAAATTGCACACGCTCATTACATTTTGCGTTGGTGTTCCTTTTCGACCGATAAAACAAAGTTGGTCACTTATAGGTACCACATTTATAATATGTGTATCATCTATTACTTAAATATAATCCTAAAACAAGAACACAAAAATTACTTAATTTATGTTTAATTCATCTTTTCTATTATATAATCATAACTTACCTTAAAATTTGGAAACAAATCTTATATTATTCCTGATCTTTTTTAGAAGCTTTTCTAAATTGCCAATTGGATGGTTGAATCAAATTTACCCCAATTTCATAAACTTTATCCAAAACTAAGCTAAATAGCCTACATATATTTTCTCTAGAATGCTGAAAATACTCTTGTACTTATTTGTTACCTATATTATGTCCTAAAATATGAAGAAGCAGTCATAACATTTCTGCAACATTGATATTCCTAGATCCTTGCAAATCATATCGTGTCACTAAACACAGTTCTATCAATTCTAAATATTAGATAAAACCTTTCATGATTAGCATCTATGCCCAACTCTCTTAACCATATATTTTCTGTATATGATGAGATCATGCACGGTATTTTTTAACCAATTGTTGCCAGAAAAAAAAAACATCTTATAATATAACATAAACATGTCTCATCAACTAGTTCAAATAAGTACTGCAAATATGTCTCGCATCACAATAATGTTGCATATAAAAAAGTTCAAATAAGTAGCTAACAAAGTAGCTAACATCCTAATGATGATTACGCTATGCAAATTTATATTTGATCCATGTGACTTTTTCTTGATCATCATCTAAGTTTATAAAATTTTGCCTATCGTCTTTCTTTTCAACAAAATAATTTAGTGCAAAAAAATGTAACTTTAGATCTTGCTTAATCTCAAGTATAGCTTTTAACGTCTCTATGATTTCCTTATAAGGATCAAACTCTTTAACATAGTTATTACTTTTAATAGCTAAACAAATTCTCTCCATTTGCATTTGTTTCACCACTCTTGTCACCTACATCATAATCTATATTATTATTAGTAAATCTTACACAACTACTGATGTCAAATTGTGTAGCCACAGCATCCTCATCAATACATAGGACTTGTGCAAGATTCCATGTGATGCTTCCAGTAGTAACAATATCTCCAAACATTCTATCTAATAAAACTTAAAGATTTGGATGTATGTCTTTTATTTTAAAAAATCTAAAATTAGGATTATGCTGTTATAAGAAACATTTTCATGAGTTATATATAAAAAAAGATGAACTTTAAAAAGAAAATTAAAAAAAAAAAAGAATGGGGAAAAACTTGAATTTTACTCCCTCACCATTCATCACTTGTATCAATGGTATTCTTTTTCGGATCACATCTTAATCATGTTTCCTTTAGGACCAATGTCCTCCATCGTTTCTAATCTTCCTTAAGATTTTCCCACTAACTCTTCATTTAACTTTTATCATATTTTTTGCCCTTTAAGTCCTCAACTTCTTAATTATAACTGTCCATCCATCATTTTTGTTATTTGCAAGACGATTGCCATTGTCAATTTGTTCAACGTACAACTTCAAAAGGTTTTTATATCTTCAGGGCTCCAAAATGTCTTTTTTCTTTTATGAATTTGCCATCTACTAATAAAGCAACATAAACAAATGCAATTTGAGCTTTGAAATTGTGTTGTTGAGTTAAAGCTTTATAAACAAATGCGATTTACCATCTACTAACTTGCCATTTTCAAGGCACCAACTCATTACCCATTGCACAAAACCTTCAAAGTAACGCAACAACACAAATTTGAAACAGAGACGTTCAAGTCATAAGAAAAACTAGAACATCATAGCACCAAAGACTCACCACTAGAGGAAAGGAAAAGAAAACCAATCACAATCCGCATCACTCAAGTCAAGGTACTATGGAGTTGAAAATGAAGAATAAACCATGAGTACATAGGACAGCAGATAGCTAAAAAACTCTAGACATAATGGTTCCATAGTTAAAGACTCCATAGTGCAACCCTAAATTACAGGGGCTTGGGAGTTTCATATCAGCAATAAATAAAAGAATAAATCATGTTCTAGCTCATGAATGCATGCAAAGTCCACACATATCAATGATGAGTTTTTCTATATGTTCCCTTGTTTCTAAGTAACAAAATATTTAAAAAGAAACAGAGAAAGCCTCCCACAATATGAAGATCCAAAATGAAATAATACTCAAAGTTGTTGACTTTTATTCATGGATCCTTTTTGTAAGGTATTGACCATCAATGTTCTAAATATAATTTAGCTTTAGTTGCTCATTTGTCAAAAGATAGGTTACAAAATTGGTTTTTGCATTTCTTTCTTCTTCATTTCTCCTATAACAACCATCTCATTCAACCTTTGCCACACTCACTAACATTTTCAATGGTATTTTGGCTTGACCCTAGGTTGGTAAAAACTAAAGCAGGCACTATAGAGCAAGAAACCCAAATTAATGCTTTCTATGTGTTTTCATATTTGAGATGTGGGATAACAAATTCTCAAACATTGCATTATATCCCTTCATCATCCTTCTCTTGATCCCATCTCTCCTTAAGCAATATACGAGCATGTCCAGACACGCAACAATTAAAGTAAGTAAAAGTTCAAACTCCCATTTAATAATAATTCCACTTTTTTGTTGACTAAAATCTTCACTTCAATGAGCTTTATGGGGAAAAATGAAAGGGAGGTAGGGAGACAAGATTGATCAGAAAAATATAGCAACAATAGCAAGCCTACAATACTAGCTCCACTCATAAGAAAACTATGGAAAATTATCCATATTGTTTGAAAATGAATTTTCAAACAGTGCCATTGCAAACTCAAGAATCTCAGGCTCTTGCCCCTTAAGTGGGCAAAAATATAGAGTCAAAGCTTTCATAGGAATATGGTCAAACACCTTGCGAACATCTTAACTATGTGTAGCCTAACTGCTCTTAACATTTTGGGATGAGGGCATAGCTAAAGAGGGGACTCCATTGGAAACCCAAAAGTATAACTAAATAACCAAAAAAAAAGTAGGATTTCCACTGAAATGAACCCACCAAAACAAGCAAGTAGATAACAAGACGAGGCTTTCAAGAAATCACCTTCTGAGCGAGAGAGAACCTAAGCCTACTTGCGATGAAACCGACGGCAATTCAATAGATTTGGTAGAGCAAATAGGCCAAAGACTTGGACCCTAGGTTGAGGAACATGTAGAACATGGAGTAAACTAGAGTCAGCAAGCATCCTGACGTTTAGGACCAAGGCCAAGTTGAGCGAAGAGCAGCAGTTGTCATGAGAGAGAGACCATGGTGTCGGTAGAGTGAGAAGCATGCAGAGCAAAGGAAGAAAACACAACATAAAGAGCCAATTGATATCTAGGGTTTCCCTTTTTGAAAAAGGGTAAAATTGTATTTTCAATAATATTTTAAGGGCAAAATAGGCAACTTACTCATTTTGGCACTCAGCATTCAGAAAATACTAAAAGCTCAAAGCAAATAAGAACTTATTTTGAGCTTTCAACCTTCTCAAGGCTAGCTTTCACTTGAAAGCTCCTTCATTATAGGTTGCCAAACACCCCATATTTTCCCCAAGGGGCTTTCTGAATACCGAACTAAATGCACCCTAAGTTGAATAGATCCCGCCCCACACAATCTCACCTCTAGTTTGTAGATAACTTAATCTTCTTCCTCGATGGAACAATTGGAGAATGCTAGAATATTGCGGCTATTTTGAATCAATATTGTTTTGCTTCTAGCAATCAATTAACTTAAATAAGTTAGGGGTATATTTCAGTAGGGATTGTCCATAGAGTTTTAGACAGAATATGACCTATGTGCTTAAGTTTTCACGACTACAAAAGACTAGGAAGTGCTTGGGGATTTCTTCAAATTGAGGGCATCAAAGAAACAAATATTTGCCTAAATAGTAGCTAGAGTAAACATGAAACTAGAAGGGTGGAAGGAAAATGTGAGGTTGAAAGTTGGAAAAGAAATACTTATTAAAGCAATGGCGTAAGCATTACCGCAGTATGTTATATATATTGTTGAAATCCCCATTTCCATTTGTAGGGCAATTGAAAAGGAAATTGCCTACTTTTAGTGGAAAAATGGTGAAAAGCAAGCTGGGTTACAACAAAGGAATTAGGATGTGCTAAAATAGAGGCAATATAGCCAAGGACTTGGTTTCAAGGATCTAATGACTTTTAATGGAGCTATGTTAGGAAAATAGGCATGGTGAATTACTGAAAATCCATCCTCATTGTAAACTTGAGTATTGAAAGGGCTTTACTTCCCTAATTGTGACTTTTGGCAAGCCGGGAAAGGGACTTGACCATCATGGGGATGACAAAGTGTACTCAGGAGGAGAGCATCCATCCATCCTTCCATTATGTGGTATGTGGGTACCAAGGAAAAGATAAATATTAGAGAAGACAAATGGATGCACAAGGAGTTATTGGTGGTCCCGTTAATATTAGAGAGCCTAAGAGGGTAGTTGAGTTTATTGCCCAAGAGGAGTCTAAGTGGAATAAACTAATACTACAGTAGTTATTTGATGAAGAGATTGTTAATAAAATTCTTACCATCCCATTGAGGTCACACGACACTAAAGACAAATCAATTTGGTTAAATGCCAAATTCGGGTCCTATACAGTAAAGACCAGCTATAATTGGAATAGAGACCTTTTGGAGAAACCAAACACAAATCAAGCCTCTTCCTCATATCAAACCTCTAAAGCTTTGTGGACCAAAATTTGGAAGACAAACACACCATTGAAGATCCAATTTTTCCTTTGGGCAGTAAGTCAAAATGCCTTCCCAACAAAGAAAAATTTATTTAACAGAGTATTGTACTAGAATCGAAGTGTAATTTATGTTAGCAACATCCTAAGACTGTGGAACATGTCTTTCTTCTATGTCCGTGGGCAAAACACTTATGGTCCGATCCTTCACTACGTGTCAAAATTCCCAATCAAGGTCTTGCAAGAATTGAAAAATGGCTCTTGAACTTTAGCATCATTTATGTACCCTTCGAGCTACTCTTGATTGTTCTTTGGCTTATTTGGAAATCAAGGAACAATTCCATATTTCAAAAACTAAAACCAAATCCAAAGCAATTGGTAAACTCAGCTTAGGTGACACATAACGAAGCAAAAGGAAGCAAATAAGGAAAAGGAAAAGCCATTGAATTTCAAGACTTACCTTAGATTTGGCAAAATCGAAATAGGGAGTACTGAATGTCATAATATGTCTCTAGTTCGAGCTTGATAGATAGAAACCCAGCTCGAGATTAATTGTTAGTTGTGGAGGTTTGAATATTCCAAATTGGATATTTACTATTTTGCTTTGATATTAAAATCGATGCTCCAGATTTTCAACCAAGCAGAGAAAACATAAAAGGTAAGTCCATTGTAGACTTTGTTTAAATATATATACAAAAATGGATTTCCATATTAAAGTTGGTAAGAAATCAGTAGAATTGGACAATCCAATATGGACTTGAAGACTTCGACTCGGTCAACAATGGGTTTGAGAAAGATACTTAATTGTTCCATGTAGAAGTTGGTTCAAGTTCTTAGGGCATGGTGCATATATATAATTAAATATGTTCTCGTAGTCATGGCTTGCTTTGTTGGTCATGAAATATTGCAGCACTATTCTATCAGTGCTTGGTAGTCAATTTCATTCGTGCAATTACACCAAGAACTTTTAATGTTGAAGTTGACTAAATCTAGTGATAAGATTTGTTAATCCCTTCGTAAGATTAAGAGATTATTTCGTGAGGAATTGTAGTGCTAATCACTCATGAGTTATTAGGTGTAATTAGGAGTTTCTTAACACTGAGACTATTTGAATTACTCAAGTGTGGTTATAAGTTCCATTATATTATTTGATTTATAGTGGAATTCGTTATTACTCTCCCCATGAACATGATTCACTATGACCAAATCACATAAATCTGGTATTTGATTTATTTTCTCATTCTGTTTATTTTATTTTTTGATTGGTTGTTTTTACAACAATGAAGATCAATATCAATGCTTCCTTTACTGAAGGTTCAACGACCGGAGCAATTGTCGATGTAGCTTTAGAAGAATTATAGATGGATTTATCAAAACAGTGAGGGTCAACTCTACAACTCAACCCAAGGTCAGTGCTATTGTAGAAACACTATTTTCTTCTCTAAACATGCTATGGATTGTCATTAGCTAAAGTCAGAATTTTTAGATATGGCAAGAGCTCTCACAAGTGCAAATCATTTCAAGTGGGATATACATGTGCTTATCTTGAAAGCCTAAGACTTGTTGTGAGTTTGGTTCAATTTTGTAAATGGGTTTTGGATGTAATGTAAATGCTGAAAAGCTAAAACCCTTTGGGGAAATGTAAATTGTATTTGGTAAAATCTCTTTGCAAATGGACTTTGACTTCAAGTTGTGTTTAGTTAAAAAAAATTTGTAATGGATTTTGGGTGTATTTGTTATATTTTTTTAATTAATTTTAATTAAAAAAAGGATCAAAACCCTTCGTTAGAGTCAACGAACGACTACAGCCGCTTCTGGTGATCAGCTAAGGTTGCTCAACCGTAGGCAACCTTCGACAAGTCGAGTGACATCTTGCAAGGGCGCGACCTCAAGTGAGGGTCGCACGATCACCGTCTAAAATCGCAAGACCCAGGCAGTAATCGCCTAAGGTCATGCAGCCTTTGGTGGAGGTCGCCTAAATCATGCAACCTTGGCCACCCCTTCGCTAGCCAAATCTAGTCTCGTCGGCCACCCTCACGCAAAGAAGATGAATAGTCACAAGGAGGGGCAAAACTGGAAAACTAAAGAATTAGTGATGGCAGTTTTGCAAGGAAAAAATATTTTAATCCTAGTTTCAGCATTCTGCAAATACTACACTTTTTGCAATGCTGGATAGAAGTAACATTGGGTTTTCGGCAATCTCAATACTAACATTTGGCCGAATGCTATTTCAAAATGTTTACCAAAACCCTCAACATTTCCTCAAAGGGATTTATAAGCTAAAAGCCCCTTAGGAAAGCTAAAGCAAATGCACCTTAAGTTGGCCCATTGCAACAAAGAGTCCAATGACAAATTGTGTAGCTAAAGCCTAATAAAAAAAATTCCCTACCTCAGAATTGGACTCTCTACCCCCTCTCCCAATCTTTGGAGCTTGCTTTATTTTGATGTTTTGTCATTGTACTCGCAAGCTAAGACTTAAGGAATGAACGTATGTTGTTATTCCTAAAAAAAAACAAAAAACTTATATTTTAAGTTTGAGACAACTATATATCACTAAACTCATTAAATATGAGTTATATGAGGTCATAACCCATTTTGTCACCCCTAGTTTTAGACCAAACAAATATAGTTGACAAATCTAAATATGTATATAACTATTCAAATTATGACGACTCACCCATTCAATATAGGAGATTTGAATAAATTTTATTACTTCTTCAGTATGTTAAAATAAAATATTTGTTAACAAGATTAAACATAATGTAATTTGGGCTATTCCAAAATTCTTGCTATGATTCATCCACACAGAAAAAAAATCTATGCTTTTGAGTCAAGTCGGGTTAAATTAGGTTGACTCAGCAGGTTAACATAAAGTCCCTTGTATCCATTTCTGGTGGGTTATAGAGTCAGGGCTCATTTTTGCCAAGTCCAAAGAAGCGACATAGGTATACATGCCAATATTTAGGTGCCTAGGTGAACAATGAGCAAGCACAAGGGATTTGAGCTAGACCAGACTATTAGATAGGGCCTATTTTGTTGTTTAGTTCCGCCGAAAAAGGAGAGAAAATTATGAATAAAATAGTAGTGTCGGGCTGTTATGGGTCAATCCCGGCCAAGGCAAACATAGTCTTGTTCAAACCTGCTCCATAGTGCCTGGCTACCCAGAGGTGCGCTTATGCACGCACGTTTGTGCAGGCAAGAAAAATTTCTAAAAAGTTTCGAATGTTTATGGGCAAAGATGAATAAATGAAAATGTAAATTATATGAAAAAAATAATTTTCAATGATCGTACGACGACAAGATTTGCATTCAACTCTGAAAAGTTAGATATATATGTGATCAACTGACAATTATACTGACTATTTAAATTACATTTTATCTCTTCTGCTATATCAAATTACTACAGCACATCTTAACAAAAGACGTGGACATTTCATGAAATGTTTAGAGAACTTAAGGTCGAAATCCTCGGTTTGCTTGTTATGTAGTAGGGTATTGGCTATGGGGTCTCCTTCTATAAGCCACCTCATACAAGCCTTCTCATTTAAATCTGGGGCTCTCTCTAGTTCTTAGTATCTATTTGTTTTGTTGAAAAATGGCTGATTTAGAAGATAAATTCTTAAAAACCATATCGCATAAAAAAATAAACAAACAAAAATGTTTTCATCGTCCCTAAAAATATTGAGACATAAACTGTTCTAATAATGAAAACATTTCTCATTGATTAATTATGTAACTAATAAAGGCAATTATTTTTAGGAAAATATTTTTTAAATCATTTATTTTTCACGAAAGATATAGAGTCTTAGTTTCCGGTCACTATCAACAGGTGATCTTTACACATAGGATCACTGGAGTTGGGATCTTTGCCATGTAGGAAAAATGAGGCTATTAATGAAGGACTTGATTGGATTTTCTTAAAAATGTTTAAGACGTTATTGCAACTTTGGAAACATTTACAAGTCGATTGCATATCTTCCGAAACTTCTAGGAGTTTGGCGTAATTTTCTCTGTAGCATAACAAAGAAAATGATTGTGAAGTAAGAGAAAATGTTTCTAAAGAAGGCCCAATTTTGGACCTAGAATCCCCCGTACCCCATTTTTATCCGAAATTATGATTTAATCACCTCACTCGTCAAAAATTGTGTCCGGGTCTCTTATGGATAAAAAGGAGAAGTGCTATAAACACAAAGCATCCTACAAATATCAATACGCAAAGATTTACATGATTTTTGAGGCCTATAAGGTTAATGGGTTACTTCTTGAGCTTGAAAATAATCTAATTAAGGTGCACTTTCTTATCATAAAAAAGACCTTCGGAGATGGTGTCATATCTCTCTATTTCAAGCCTAAAGAAAGTGAACTTCTGATGCTAAGACCCGCAGATTTGTCATAACACAAAAAGATTATAGACGTTTACCATAAGAGAAGTGCATTTTGAGTTGGCCCTAAGACGCTTAAATGCATAACATAGGAATCAAGCCATTGAAGCCCGAGTTAACCGCTGATCTTCGAGGCTTTAAATAATGTGGTATTGCAATATTGTAGACATCTTTTCAAGATTAAAACTCTTCTTTTTTAAAACTAAGGCCTCGTTTGGTCACCAAAACAAGGATTGAGCTTAGGATGAGAAAAGAAATCCGAGAGATTTGTCGTATCCTATCTCTTGCTCGATAGGAATTTGGATATTACCTGAACTATAATTACATGAAAATTAAATAATTGAATAAATAACTTAAATAGAAAGAAAAACCATATTCTATATGTTGACACCTAAATTTTGACTAGGTATTAAAATTAAATTACATAAAAAATTAGGGTTCAATTTCACCCTAACAAAAATGATTTTCACATCACCTTAGTACTAATATCATTTGCGTATATTAAGTTTATCATCTATCTTTATTTTACCATATTTTTACCCTATTTTCAGGTTTATTATTATTATTATTATTATTATTATTATTAAAAAAAAGACACAGGCCCACGGTAGGGCTGGCCCAGCCCCCTTCTTTTCTTCTTATCTGCGCCGGCCCAAGGCCCAGCCCAGGGCCTAGCCCCTTTCATTTCCGGCCCGGCCCGGCCCCCTCCATCTTCTTCCTCCCTTCCTCTTCTTCCCTGCACGCGAGTAGTAGGAGAGCAGGAGCGGAAGACGGAGGCCGGCGACGACAGGGACGTCTCGCATGCGCCATCAATGCCGCCGCGCGAGATCCGACGCTAAACCCGGACGGAAGAGACGGCTTGGCGGAAGCTTTCAATGCCGAGCGGAGAATAGGGGATGGGACGCCGGTTCGGTCGAGCGAGAGCTCGGCTGGGCACCGAGGACCGCCGGTCGGAGCACCTCCGTCGACCGGGCTCCTCGCCTATAAATAGGGGGGTCGAGCAGCAGCAAGAACACAGCAACACACAGCGAGAAAGAGAGATCTAGAGGAGAGGCAGGAGCTCGGAAGGCTTCCCTTGGAGAGACATCCAGGAGGCCGGACGAGCGACCACCGATCCGAGAGAGCTCTGCGAGAGAGAGTGGAAACAGATCTGAGAGAGAGAGAGAAACCGGCGACGACGAGGCTTCGGCATTCTGACTTCCCGGGAGAGACATCCAGGGAAGCCGAAACGCTGAGCGACCGCCAGCCGAGTGACCGAATCTGAAGAAACTAGATCTACGGCGGCGAATAAGAGGAGAGAAGGAAACTGAGAAAGAGTGCTGCAGCAGCGGAGAGAGCTGCGAGAGAGAGATCTGAAGGAGAAACCGGAGAGAAAGAGAGGCGAGACTGAGCCTCGTCGCCGTGTCGCCGCGTCGGAAGCCGCCTACTTCCATTGGTCAGCCACCAACGACGGTTCGTGCTCGCCAGCCATTCAACCCGCTGTCGTCTCTCCTGCGAATCCACCGCTCGCGTCGCCACCGCATGCCCAAGCTGCTGCTCTTCGCGATCCACAGATCGGGTCTAATGCCACCGAGCCCGCTGTCGCCCTCGTCGCTGCCTGCTGCCTTGCCGTCGCGTGTTCTGACCTACGACGACCCTGCCGCTCACAGATCTCCGCCCAACCGCCGCATCCGAACTAGCCGTCGCCTCCCCTTCCGCCAGCCGTCGCCTCAGCTTCAGCCAGCCGTCACCCCCGCTTCAACCAGCCATCGCCCCCGCTTCAACCAACCGTCGCCCCTGCTCCGGCCGGCTGTCGTTCTGTTGGCCGGTCTCTCGACGGCCACTCGCCATGGCCGGGAGGCGCTCGGCCATCCCCCTTCAGCGCCGCGGAGGAGCTGCAACAGAGAGGGGCACATGGAGTCGGGTCATGACCGAGTCGGGTACAAAGACCCGGTCGACCCGCTAGGGTTTATTTTTTCTGGGCTTTGGGCTGAAATGGTTTAGGTTTGTTGGGCCTTTCGTTTGCTCGGGCCAGACCTGTTTTGGGCTTTGACTGTTTTTCTTTGATTTTCAGGTAATTCCTTTGGGCCAGGCCCATGAGCTGGATTTAGCCCAGCCAAGAGGCCCAAGGCTCGGGAGCCCAAGTTGGGCCAAACCCGGGTCAGATCCGAGAGTCCACCCCGGGTCCGTTTATTTTATAATATAATATTATTATATTATTAAAAAAATAATAAAAAATAATAAAAATAATAAAAAATATTTTTTTCCAGAAAAATCAGAAAACCCGAAAAAATATGTTTTATTTTCCAAAAAAATCAGAAAAATCCAGAAATAATTTATAATTTCCAAAAAAGCCAAAAATGTTCAGAAATATTTTGTTTTCTAGAAAAAAAATCAAAAAAAGCCAAAAATATGTTTGTTTCCACAAACACTGAAAAATCCTTGAAAAATGCAAAAAATATCAAACCTGAGGGTTTAAACAAGATTAAGTACCGGAAGGGCATTAGTGATTAGCTAGTGTAATCAAGTCCCCGATCCTAGTTTCTCTGGTTGCGCAGGAGTAAAATATTTATCCCGATATTTTACTTGGGTTTCTAATCGACCCACCCCAAATTGATTAGTGGCGACTCCTTTTTAAATGAAATTGAATTGCAGGTTAAAAACTCGAACCTTAAGTCGTGACTTGGTGGGCTTGGGAGTGCCCTGGCTAAACCCTTGATGAGAGGCGTTCAGCCGAGCCATTAGCCTCCGAGACCAAAAAAGAGGTCGCGACAACTTGGCGACTCCGCTGGGGACACATTATTTTTGTGGACTTAGGCCATTTTATCTTGTTTAAATGTTTTCCTAACTTGGTTTTTTTGTGTGCAGGGATACTAATTTTGTTAAAGTAAATTTTCTTGTGCATGCTTTAAATGTTTTAGCACTACACTGTGGCACACACAACCCTGCCGCCGGACCTAGGCCGCCGTAGGATATTTTAGGATGGTGTTAAGAAAGATACAGCCTTGAACGCGAGACAGCAATGTAGAGCTTGCCTTTCTTTCCCCCAAAATTTTGGTTAGAGCCGAGGTTGAGAGGATTTGGCACGAACGCGAGACTGCGTCGGTCAGATTACCTCTTAACCTCATTGTACCTTTCTAGTTAGAAATCGAACCACATGTATCATCCGCATGTCTATGTGTTTACCGTGTGATCTTTGAGAGTGAAGTGATTTCTTACCCTTTTTTTTTATTTGGTTATTTATTTACATTTTTTGGACCCATGGCAACCCAGGTCGGTCGTTTAGGTCACTTGTTTTATATGTGATGGGTAGACACGATGTCCAGTTCATTCCTGCTCCCAAGAAAGAGCTCATCTGTTGGTGGGACCAGTTAGATCAACCCGGTCAAAAACATGTTGAATCGGCCATCTCTTCCCATTGCTCCAAATTAGTATCCTCTCTAGAGTCATGCAAGTGATCCCCCATTTCTAGTGTCCTAAGACCTCCACTTTCATACTTGGCAAATTCTAGCTTTCCCCAACTCTGAACAAATACAGCATTACCATCGGAATGCCTCTAGTAAATGAGCTCATGTCAACCTGTTAATTTGGCTAGCTCAATTTTGTAAAAAAATTGTGACTCCTTTGGTAAGGAGGGTTTTTAAGGCTAATTGGGATGCTCGCCCACTATCATTTTTAGTTGATTTCTTTTTTCTTTTTCTTTTTTGAAAAAAAAAACAACCCATGGCAAAAAAAGGAAAAAAGAAAACAAAATTTTTCTACTGGTTTTCTTTGGGTTCATCATCGTTCCACATCGAAAAATAAATCCTTCAATTGCATAGGTTGTCAATCAAATTTATGCCGGGTTGAATTTTGTAAACATGGTTTTACTAAGAACATTTCTGTCCCTCAATCGTTTTAAAGAAAACAGAAAAATCTTGAGGGCTGCGCCAGGAAATTTTACAAATGCAATCTTTTCTCACATCAAAGGATTTGGGCATTAAGAATTTTAAGCACCCACTGCAAAGGTTTCAAATCTTGGAAAAGTATCCCTCAGTAGGATATACTCTTGTTGGTTTAATTTCCTAAAGAACCTTGTTCCCGAGGCATTCCTACGGTGTGCTAAATTGTTTAGAGGGGGAGAAGCTCACTTTGCACTAAAATATCACAACCCGATCCAACCACTTGGTCTCTTTGGGATCACTTCGTATTATCCCTACAAGATGGCTTGTCAGTATAGGGCCTTCTAGGAGATCCCTCCACTACTCAAGCCCGTTTTATTCCCAATCCTCTTAATCACATGAGCCAAGAATACTCGGAAGAAAGCCGCATCATCGGATTGCATGGGGAAAATGCCACGTTGAAAAGGTCATCATGCCTAGGAGACTGAGAGGACAAGAGAAAGCTCATCATGCCTCCCCACTCTACATTCTCAATCACCAGGTCCTTGGTAATCTGCAACCGATAGTTCCAAATGTGATTGACAAGCCAGCCTAACAAGAGTAGATTGAGTCTTTCGAGCGGAGTTCAGGAATGAGCTGGATACGTGTCTTTGGGCTAGTCCCAAAAAGCAAACAACTTTGCAAGACCGAGGCTCCTCATCGCATATAAAATGGCAGTCATAACCCCCGGTTTTTGTATTTAGGAAATTTCATTTTATTTCTAGTCCTGATGTTTAAGGACTTTTGTTAAATATCTAGCCTTTCAATTCTATCATTTCAATTCCAATTTTAGATGATTAGGAATGTCTTGTCCTTGGAATCCTCTTTTGATAAATAAAAACGACTGGACTGTTGCCATGGGTCAATCTTCATTTATCTCGTGCTCACGCATGCCTTTTTTGCGATAACAAGTGATCGTGAATCGCCAACCACCAGCCATCCGTGCATGGCCACATGCAATTGTGACCAATCGAGGTGATGTGCAAAATCACATTACTAATATTGAAGATGACGTAGGACAAATCCCCATTGTCCTTTGACTACTCTCGAGGCAAATAGAGTCTACTCAAACCAGGCCCAATTTTGTGATCGCCCTATCACAAGAAAAAACACTTTTGACACCTACAGACATGCCAAAAGGTGACCAATAGAGCAGACATTTGGCGAAGATCATGAGCAAGCTGAGTGAACTGCGGGATCAATACCCCCTTCGATCTGTCCAGCTACACTGCTATCAAAATCCCAGAGGAGCTCAAGGTGCTTGAATGCGAGGCATTCGCCAATACTTCTCACCTAGAAAGCTACCTGCAAGCCTACTTGGTCCAAAGGATGATTCGATCATACCAATCAAATCTGACTGGCCTCACCTTGAGATGGTACATCTTGAGGAGAATCACTCTTCTCAAGACTTGGGAGGAATTGACTGATATTTTCCTAAAAAAATATAACCTTGACATCAACATCACCCTACCTCACAAGGAGCTTGTAAGCAAGGAAATGATGAGAAAAAAGTTCGTCATGGCATATACTACAATAGAAAGAAGCTTGACTGCCGGTATGGCCTAAAGTAAAGGAGACCAATAGGAAGAAACTTCGAAGCGATTTTGTATGACAGAAGGGCCACCAAACAATGTTCCATTAATGGGAAGTTTCCTACCAGCAGAGGTAAAGAACCCGAAAACATGATAAAACCCATCCAAAATCGAGGCACCATGACACTGCTTCCCAAACTTACTGCGAGAGCTAGGGTCCAAAGGGCACCAACACCTATCGACCTGGGGAATGAAACTCTACCGTCTCCCGGTGCCTTTGACAAGCTCAAGTTGGCAGAACGAAGGGCTTTACTCAAGAGGTTTGGACAAGGTGTCAAGAAAGGAAAGCCGGAACAATCCAAGTCATCGCATGCCACCAGACAAGTGCAAAGTCCAACGGCCATTAAACAGCCACGCCAAGGCTTTGAACACCGCCCATGGTACAGTCCTACGGAGAGTTGCCAGCACTATACAGATGAAGATGACCATTCACATAGTAACAAGTTCTTGCCCGCATACGGACCCCAGAGCTTGCTAGGTGGAAGAACGCTCGACCTTCATGATTTTCCTTCCAATGGGCTGCTGAATTTGTCACCCAACTATCTGGGTAACATAGACGCCTCATCCTCGGTAGGAAATTTCGACCCCAAAGAAAACGATGAGATGATCTCAGAAGAATCCAGCTTCCCTAAAGGAGCAGAATTTAATGCTGCCATGAAAGGATTGGCAACACAACAAGAGGAATGGTTCCTTAACCAAGATACGGCAGGCCCGTCTCACCTTAACAGAATGGTGATTCCCGAAGGAATGGAAATTGTTGATTTCCATAAATATAACGGTACGACTTGTCCCGTGACCCACTTGCAATATTTCCTAGCCAAAATGAGTCGGTACGCCAACCAAGCACCGTTCATGACTCAGGCCTTCCAAGAAAGTCTTATTGGGTCAGCATTGCAATGGTTCTTCTTGTCAAAGACCTACCTCGTGCATGATTGGGATGTGTTGTCCTCTACATTCCTACATCAATACCAAGACAATATAGGATTTGCGTTCCCCCACAAGAATTTGGTTCACGTCAAAAGAGGACCAATGGAGAATTTCCGAGCATATGCAGAAAGGTGGGAGGCTTTCGTGATGCAAACTATTCCTCAGTTGGCTGAGGAGGAAATGATGAAGCTGTTCATAAAAGCTTTTTCTCGTAAGTTTCGTTCCTGGTTGCATGGAATGCACTTCTGTAACTTCAACGAAGTGGTCCTCTCATGTGAATACTTCGAGTCTACCGGGGGCAAAGAATTCAAGGGCACTTGATTCAGGGGTCGACACCAGCAGCTATCAGGATCCCCCCTTTCATATGAATTTTCATGGGTTTCAGTTGTTTTCATGATCTCCTATTTTCCATCCTATCTAGTGTGTTACTGTTACATTTTCCATTCCAGTAATGTAATTTGTTTTTACTAGTGAATGTACAGTTTCAACATTTCATTTTGAGAGCATGAGGGAGTATCCCAAACTAGCCCAGTGATGCTATCCAACCATGAAAAAAAATCATCCAAGGAAAATCCTGAGGGCTGGGCTTTCTCATGCTTCCTCCAAAAACATGCTTGTGAAATCAAAAGCATTTCATTGCAAAACAACAACAAAAATTTTCAAAAAAAATGTGTCGAATTTAACCTTGTTTGTTTTTCTAATTTACTTATTTTGTGTCTCAGAACATCATCCCTTTTAAAAAGGGGCATTTGAAACCAGCACATCAAGTCCCAAGGATGTGGACAACAAATTCAGGAGTATTCCTTCAAGAAAACCGGGGCAAACGGAAAGATTACTCCATTTATAAAAAGATCGTAGTAGCTTAAGAAAAGCTTCCTGAGACGTTTCCTCCATGATGCTTTTGGCCTCCCCCCATCTCTCGAGTTATCTCGGCAAGCCGTCCCTAAAACTCTGCACAGGCTTTCTCCTATCAGTGCAAGCCTAAGCATTAGTTCCTTCCTACAACATATTCCAGGAGGTCCAGCATTGCAATTTCATAGGTTGACCATTCAACTTCGGCAAATTGGAAAGCATGAAAAATGAACTCCTTCACTTCCCCTTTGAATTGGCTACTGTCAACAAGGAGAAAATCCAGCCATAGAAGCTTGAGGTACATGACTTTGCCCAACGCTGTTGATGTCCAACAACAAGAGAGGAAAAATTTCCACAGAGGGAAGGTGTTGAAGATGGATCGACCATCATCGGCCATTCATTTAGGGCCATGGACAAAGAGGGCCAACCAAAATGAAGCGCCAAATTGTTCCAGGAGGACGAGCATTGCAATTTCATAGGCGGGACGTTCAACTTCGGCAAATCAGAAAGCCTGGAAAATGAACTCATTCACTTCCCCTTTGAATTGGCTACTGTCAACAGGGAGAAAATCCAGCAGTTGAGGCAAATTCTAACCACCTGTTCTAGATGATGACTTTCATTCCAAACACATGCTCTGCGAAGAAGTGATTACCTACAGAAAATTGGAGGTTTCGATTGTCCATCTCAGATTCCATAGAAGCTTGAGGCACATGACTTTGCCCAGCGTTGTTGATGTCCAACAACAAGAGAGAAAAATGTCCACAAGAGAAAGGCGTTGAAGACGGATCGACCATCGTCAGCTATTTGTCTAGGGCCATGGGCAAAGAAGGCCGCCCGAAATGATACGCCAAACCTTGGCAAGGCCATGACAATCATCAACATTCAAGATGCCAATGAGTTATCAAATACCAACTTTGCAGAAGGGTAACTTGGTATCGTTTCCAATACCTTCCTCTAACTCCATTCCTAATACATTTTCCCTGTTTTGACAGGAAGCATCAGTGTTCAAAAACTGACTTGAAAAATTAATCCGAGCCAACCGATACTGGCCAAGCAAGCACCTGGAGACGACCCATGCTGAATTCACCCGACCGGGTGTAAAAAGATAGGTCATTCTAGCAATCGGATCACTTAAATAAATAAAAAACGCGTTCTATGGACACCGCCGGCGCTTAGCCGAGTGGTATCCGGAATGGAGCGCCAAAGGTCCGACGGGGTTTTGAATCCCCGAAGCGGCATTAGCCGCATGTGGAAAAAGAAAGAAAAAAAAAAGAAAAAGAAAAAATAATAATTTTTTTTTTTGGCATACCGAGATCGAAAATTTAGGATCTCATGCCCCCTTTAAGCCTCAAGACCCTAGGTGCATCCAATCATTTGCAAATTGGCGAAGGGTAATGCTGTATCGTTTCCAGTTTTTCAATTCTGGAAAATTCATACACTAACACATTCCCTCTCATTTTTTGTAGGGTCATATGTCTGCCAAAAGTGTGGATGACAAATGCAAACTGGTGAAGGGTAATGCTGTATCGTTTCTAGCTTTTCAATTCTGGAAAATTCATACACTAACACATTCCCTCTTATTTTTTATAGGTTCACTTGTCCGCCGAAGGTACGGACAACAGAACGGAAAGAGATATGTCAAACTCTAATGACAATATTAAATCAACTCTCCTAAGTGAAACGGTGTCCTAAGTATCGCCAAAATGGATAACAGGAATCTTTCAGGCCTTAATTCACATTTGCTTTTGGCTCTACTCAACAATTTATTTCTGCACTTTCTCCTGTGCAAGGCCAAAAACAAATATGCCTGTCCAATCAAAGATGGGATTTTCAATCCTGACTGATCATTCATGTGTCATTCCCCTTTGAGTAGGGACAATCCATGAACGCTCATTTTTTAATAATTCCCCTATGTTCAAACACATCTACAGAAACAATTTTGCATCTCATGCTCTTAGAAAGTTTTCTTCTTTTGAGTAAATTTAAATCATTCTAAGGATGCAAACTCCTTCGTGCTTACAACGATTCATGCCTTTTCAAAATGATTTTTGCATGATGATTCTGTTTGTCTAAGTCATTGATTCCACTAAGGATTATCAAATTAAGCAGTTCAACGAATGATGTGAGATCAATTGAGCATGCTAAATGAGGTACATCAGGATGATGAAAGGCAAGCCATAACCTACACACAGTCCTCTAATTAAACACTTGTGAGGTGAGCATAGGAAATTATATGTCTACAGGGTAAAGAGTTTTCTTGCGAATGGTACGATGACTAAAGTGATGAGGGGCATTTCGTTTCTCCACCCTAAACACTACAGGCTATCCATTGTTTAACCCATTTGAGCCCCATGCCATGGTGAAGTTTCTTTCATATTACCCCTGTCAAGAACCACCCCACACTGGGGCAGATTGGAGGAAGGGACGGCATCACAAGGTGAGAAAATGGATAGAAATTTTCTTGCTTGAACTTGCATCAATCTTTGGGTGTCTTTATTGCATATGAACACTCATGATAATTTAAGTGCCCTAGAATGACGAATAGCAATTTTCTCTCTATTCTGCACACTTGTACCCATTGTATAGCCCCATTAAGTCTGTAATTTCATTTCAACTCCTCACATTGGGGCAAAGAGAAGGTCACCATCGTTCAAGTAGTATAAGCTGAAATGGCCGACTGCAAATGAAGACTCAAGAGTCTAAGACAGTCTTGAAAAAAAAAAATGAAAACTAGGGGCATGAAAAAGCAGTGTGCCTGGTAAAAGCAAGGCCAATGCCCTCAAGGAAAAATGATGCTCAAGCAAAAGTCTCTGTAAAGACGAGCTCCATTAATGAGGAAAAGACCGGTGACAACATCAAGATGATCACCACCTCTTGTACACATTTTTGAGCCAATAAATTCATTTGTTTCTCAACCCGTGAGCCAAATTTACATTGTGTCCCTTTGTAAAAGTCTCTTTCCACTAGGGCACTTGAATTAACATAGGAATTCATATGTTTATAAGCATCGCTCGAAGAAGTACGAGCAAGATCATTCCTATCTCTTTTTGCAGGGTTCTTGACTTGTAAACCCGAAGATGGCTGTGCAACATCTCTTGACCTTCGTGGTCCCTTTTGCCAAGCCTTTGATCAAGCCTACATTACGGTCCGAACAAAGACCTCTCAAATTGGTAAAGTCGTACCATTTGCGAGAATATTCGGACCTCTGTCGACATAATGATAGTGAAAGGGTGAGATTCCTATGATCCTGCATTAATGGTCAGGACAAAAGAGCCTTTTCAATGAGAGTGAGTGAAAAGCCCTTTCAGACTGAAGGTCCCTCATTTGACATGTTCAAAACATCCTCATTTTGAGTATGAATTGTCTTTCTGAAAAATTTTCCCCAGTGAAACTTTGGTGATGAAAACTGACAAAAATTGTCATGCATGAACCCCATTTGAACTGAAAAAATTACAGTATGCACAAATCATTTGCACATATTGCATATTTGTCTCACAGGAGACATACTTTCAAAGCAAAGATATCATTAGGCCTCCAACTTACCGAGAGGTGGGAGACCTTCAGGGATATCTAAGGTGCATCCTCAATATTCCAACTTACCGGGAGGTGAGAGACCTTCAGGGATACCCAAGATGCGTCCTCGATATTCCAACTTTCTAGGAGGTGGGAGACCTCTAGAGATATCCAAGGCGCGTCCTCGATATTTCCACTAATCAAGAGGTAGGAGACCTTTTCAAAGCATATAAGGTAAGTCCCTCTTCATTGACACCGCGTGCTTCCATAGCCCGGAGCCCCTCTTTACCGACGTGGCGCGTCTCTGTAGCCTGAAGACGGGTAATAAAAAAACTGCTGTCCTTGAGAACAGTCAAGCACTTAACAAGATTGTGTCCCGAGAAAAGTCGGTACATCCCTGAGAGAGTTCAGACAAGCAAACTAATGTCCTTGAAAAAGTCAGGTACCTAACAACTCTTTGCTTCTACAGGCAACCGGAGAATGGTCCGAGACCTGGAAAGGCAATCCCCCGTCAAGGCGACCGAAGAATGGTTCGGGTCCTAGACAAACAACTATTTGCTTCTACAGGCGACCGGAGAATGGTCCGAGTCCTGGAAAGGCAATCCCCCGTCAAGGCGACCAAAGAATGGTTCGGGTCCTTGGCACCAACTCATTGCTCGGAAAGGCGACCGGAGATAGCTTCGGGTCCTGGAAAAGCAATCCATCGTCGAGGCGACCGGAGATAGCTTCGAGTCCTGGAAAGGCAATCCATCGTCGAGGCGACCGGAGATAGCTTCGGGTCCTGGAAAGGCAATCCATCGTCGAGGCGAACGAAGATAGCTTCGGGTCCTTGGAAAGGCAATCCATCGTCGAGGCGACCGGAGATAGCTTCGGGTCCTGGAAAGGCAATCCATCGTCGAGGCGAACGAAGATAGCTTCGGGTCCTTGGCACCAACTCATTGCTCAGAAAGGCGACCGAAGATAGCTTCGGGTCCTGGAAAGGCAATCCATCGTCGAGGCGACCGGAGATAGCTTCGGGTCCTGGAAAGGCAATCCATCGTCGAGGCGAACGAAGATAGCTTCGGGTCCTTGGCACCAACTCATTGCTCAGAA
>MU089530.1:376467-388264 GCA_014858505.1 Corymbia citriodora subsp. variegata
ACCGGAGATAGCTTCGGGTCCTAGAAAAGCAATCCATCGTCGAGGCGACCGGAGATAGCTTTGGGTCCTTAGCACCAACTCATTGCTCGGAAAGGCAATTGGAGATAGCTTCGGGTCTTTGGCAACCACTCATTGCTCGGAAAGGCGACCGGAGATAGCTTCGGGTCTTGGAAAGGCAATCCATCGTTGAGGCGACCGGAGATAGCTTCGGGTCCTTGGCAACAATTCATTGCTTGGAAAGGCGACCGAAGATAGCTTCGGGTCCTGGAAAAGCAGTTTCCCCCATATCATCACACAGGTATGTTTTCTATATCGTCATCAGATAAGGAAATACCCTGATACTTGCCAAAAACTCGGGGTTCACACCCCAAATCACTCTTTCCTGGTAAGTAACTATAGGTATTTTTCTTATCCAGTTTAATATGTATTATGCATTACTGCCTTTTTTTTACTTTGGACACTTGGTCCCAGGTGAACTATCACCTATTGCATATACATGGATAAAATTTAGATATCAGTTCGTTTTTTAAGGCAACTCTGCGAACTCACCTTCAAAGAGGGGCAGCTGTTGACACCTAAATTTTGACTAGGTATTAAAGTTAAATTGCATAAAAAATTAGGGTTCAATTTGACCCTAACAAAAATGATTTTCACATCACCTTGGTACTAATATCATTTGCGTATATTAAGTTTATCATCTATCTTTATTTTACCATATTTTTACCCTATTTTCAGGTTTATTATTATTATTATTATTATTTAAAAAAAAAAAAGACACAGGCCCACGGTAGGGCTGGCCCAGCCCCCTTCTTTTCTTCTTATCTACGTTGGCCCAAGGCCCAGCCCCTTTCATTTCCGGCCCAGCCCGGCCCCCTCCATCTTCTTCCTCCCTTCCTCTTCTTCCCTGCACGCGAGTAGCAAGAGAGCAAGAGCGGAAGACGGAGGCCGGTGACGACAAGGACGTCTCGCATGCGCCATCAATGCCGCCGCGCGAGATCCGACGCTAAACCCGGACGGCAGAAGCTTTCAATGCCGAGCGGAGAATAGGGGATGGGACGCCGGTTCGGTCGAGCGAGAGCTCGGCTGGGCACCGAGGACCGCCGGTCGGAGCACCTCCGTCGACCGGGCTCCTCGCCTATAAATAGGGGGGTCGAGCAGCAGCAAGAACACAGCAACACACAGCGAGAAAGAGAGATCTAGAGGAGAGGCAGGAGCTCAGAAGGCTTCCCTTGGAGAGACATCCAGGAAGCCGGACGAGCGACCGCCGATCCGAGAGAGCTCTGCGAGAGAGAGTGGAAACAGATCTGAGAGAGAGAGAGAGAAACCGGCGACGACAAGGCTTCGGCATTCTGACTTCCCGGGAGAGACATCCAGGGAAGCCGGAACGCTGAGCGACCGCCAACCGAGTGACCGGATCTGAAGAAACCAGATCTACGGCGGCGAATAAGAGGAGAGAAGGAAACTAAGAGAGAGTGCTGCAGCGGCGGAGAGAGCTGCGAGAGAGAGATCTGAAGGAGAAACCGAAGAGAAAGAGAGGCGAGACCGAGCCTCGTCGCTGTGTCACCGCGTCGGAAGCCGCCTACTTCCACCGGTCAGCCACCAATGACGGTTCGTGCTCGCCAGCCGTTCAACCCGCCGTCGTCTCTCCTGCGAATCCACCGCTCGCGTCGCCACCGCATGCCCAAGCTGCTGCTCTTCGCAATTTACAGACCGGGTCTAATGCCGCCGAGCCCGTTGTCGCCCTCGTCGCCGCCTGCCACCTTGCCGTTGCGTGTTCTGACCCACGACGACCCTGCCGCTTGTTGACACTCGAATTTTTATTTATTTTGTTTTAATTACCTATTTAATTTGCATCTATAAATACTTATTAATTTCTAGAAAAAATCAAAAAAGAATCAAAAAAAAAAATCAAGAATCAAAAATCGAAAAATTCAAAAAGAAAAATTCAAAAAGAAGATCGAATGGGCTGGTTCAGCGCAGCCCACTCATTTACCTTGCCTAGTTTTTTTATCTTCTTTTCTCTTGGGCCTTTTTCCCTTTTATTTGGATTCCAGCCCATCTAGCTTGGGATTTTCTCTCCAGCCTGGCCCGATTCCCCTAGGGATTTTGGTCTCCCTCACGGACACACGGACACAGACAGAAAAAAGAGGAGCAAGAAAAACGGCGGGGAGGAGGCGACGTGACGAATGCTGGAAAACGCAGAGGGACGCAGACAGGAAGGGAGACGCCACCAAACTCGTCGCCGACGACCCGCCGTGCCTTAGCTCCGACACCCGAAACAGAAGACCTGAGAGAAAATCCAGATCTGAGCCACGAAGTAAACCGAAGCAGTGACAGAAAACGCAGGGAGGGAGTGGGTTTTCTGGGTTTCGGAGGGCGATTTGCGGACAGAAGAGATCTACAGAAAAAAAAAAAAAGGGGAGAGGAGAAGACAGACAGGAAAAAAGGAGGAGGAGCGGAGGAGAAACAACCGATCGCCGTCGTCCCGGAGACCCCCCACCGCGGTGACGTCAGCCGCGTGATGCCAGCAGGGAATCTTCCCCTGCTGTGCGGTCACGCGGCAGAAAGCGGAGGAAGAAGAGCTCGACGGAGCAGACCCGCGAGAGTGAGCTCGAAAATCTGGACAGGAAGAAAAACGAAGGAGCAGAAGCAGATCTGAGCAGCGAGAGGAGAACACAGACACAGGGAGGACGTTCGGACAAGACTCCCCTCTGACGGCGGCGACGATTCTTAGAAAAAGAAACGAGAGTGAGCTGAAGGAGAGAGAGAAAACACAGACGGCGACGAACGCCGGAAAACGCAGAGAGACGAACGAGAGGCAGGCGGCAACGAAGCCGCTCGGACGCGACCCTCACTGCGGTCACACGGCGAAAAACAGAAGAGAGAATCGGATGGGGGACGATGGTGAGAACGAGAGGAATGGAGGGCTGTTTTCTGGTTTTGGACATGAACTGAGCAAAGAGAAGGTGCTGGCGAGAGAGAGCTCGAGGCATTTTTCTGGGTTTTCGGAAAAAAAACGCAGCAAGAAAACCAGAGGAGGATCGCCAAAAAAATGCAGAGCGGCTGTTTTTGAGGTTTCGAGAGTGGATCTGACAAGAAAGGGGCTGAAGAAGAATAACGCGAAGGAGAAGAAGCCCCGGGCTCCGAGGGAGAAAGAAGCTGAAGCAACCGAAGACCCTCGCATCCTCCCTACTTCCAGATGATCAAAGAGGCGATCATGGCGCTGAACAAGAAGGAGACCGCCAAGCCTTTGTCGAAGCCTTCGAAGAAGACGGAGGTTGCTGCCAAGAAGTCCAAGAAACTAGTCATGGCCAAGGCAGCTCCAGTTCCCCAAGCACAAGGCCAAATCAAATCTGAGGAAAGAGCAGAGAGTGAGCTTCGAGGAAGACAGATCTGCAGAAAAAAAGAGAGAGAAGAAAACGGAAAGGAAAAAAAACCAGAAAACAAGAGAACCAGATCTGAGAGAGAAGAGAGAAAGAAACTGAGAGAACCAGATCCGAGAGAGAGGGAGGGTCGACGCCGCTGCCACTCAACCACCGACGACGAGGCCTGCTGGTGGCTTGCTCCACTCCCGTCGCCACCCTCGTCCGAAGACATGCAGCAGGAGAGCAGCAGCAGCAGGACAGCAAGCCGCTCCCGCCGCCGTTCGCGTTCACAGCCGCTTGGCCACCTCGACGCCGCTGCTGACCGCCGTTGTCCCCGATGCCACCCGCCGCTTCATCATCCCGTCGGCGGGTCTTGCGCCGATCACCGTGGCTAGGCCAAGAGGCGCTCTGCCATTCCCTATCAGCGCCGAGCAGCAGCAGCTCCGACTCGGGTCAAGATCCGGGTCGAGTAAGGTACAAGCGGGTAGGGTTTGGTTGTTGGGTTAGCATAAGTGGACTGGGCCGGGTTTAGATTTAATTTGTTTTGTGGGCTTGTTTTTATTTAGGTCTCAACTAAATTGTGGGCTATGCTGGTTTCGGTTGGGCTGACTCTATTTTTGCGAATGGGCCTAGATAAGGGCCATTGGGCCCTTTTATTTATATTTAGACTTGGGCTGAATTTTTGTTAAAAGGTTGAAATGGGCTGAGCAGATTTTCGAGTGGGCCTAGTTTGAATTAACTGATTGTCTGATGTGGGCTGGAACATAGTTGGGCCGAATTTTTTTAGAAATTGGAAATGGGCCATTTTATTCTCTTTTGTTAGTGGGCTGCTTAGTTTTTATGGGCCATTTTTTAAAATGTTTTCGACCGGGCCATTCGGCCAGTTCGGTCGCCGGCCCGGCCCGGACCGATAGGGTCCGGGTCGGTTTAGTAGGGCCGGGTCTCCCGACCCGGTCCGAATCACTTTTTTAATTAATTAAAAAAAATAAAAAAATTTCAGAAAATTCAAAAAATCTTAAAAATCTTTAAAAATTCCGAAAATCATCAAAAATTAAAAAAAACGTTTTTCTTTAATTTTCAGAAAGGTTTTAAAAGTTCATTTTAATTTAATTTAATTTAATTTAATTTTTCTTTCTTTTTTAAATATTCAAAAATTCCAAAAAAATTAAAAAATATTAGAAAATTCCAAAAAACAGTAATGAATGTATTCTTAAATTCTCAGAAAAGTCAGAAAATATCAAGAAATCTTGAAAAGTTTGTTTTCTTTAATTTTGGAAAATCCGAAAATATTAAAAAATATTAAAAATATTAAAAATTCAAAAAAATTCAAAAAAAATCAGAAAAATCAGAAAAAATTGCAAAAATTCAGAAAACCCTTAAAAAAGAGAAAGAAAAAATGACCAAATTTGAATAAGCCTGTAGGGCTCTACAATAGGCTTTTTTTTGAACGTGTTGCCATGACTATACTAATACACAATTAAGTTAGGTACCGAAAGGGCGTTAGTCATGCGACTAACGTAATCAAGTCCCTGACCCCAAACTCTCTGGTTGCGTAAAAAAAAAAGAAGCGAGACACACTCCCATGTCTCGCTTGGTTTCTAGTCGACCTTAATAGACTAGTGGCGACTCCTTGTTTGAATATTTTTGTGAATATCCCACGTCGCGCGGGGTATGGGCTTGGGAGAGCCCAAGTTAATTGAGGGCCGTCGGCCCGAAATTAACAATACCCTTAAACCTATTATTATTATTTCGAGAAAAAATTAATTTTAGGTCGCGACAGCTTGGCGACTCCACTGGGGACTGGTTTCAAACCTTAGAGGACTTAGGCCTAATTTGCTTAATTGTGTGTTAACTAATGTGTTTCTTTGGCAGCGCATTCGAGAAGGTGAGGTAAGTCCACTAACCTTGTGTTAAATGTTGGTGCAGGATTGGAGTAATAAGGGGTGAAGTGTTTGTTAACACTTTGTTTTGTAGGGTGGCGAATGTGAATAAGTATATAGTTAAATTTTTGAAGTGTTGGTTGCTATATAAACTGTTGTGCATGTCTTCCTTACATGGCACTACACTTTAGCACACACAACCTACCGCCGGACCTGGGCCGCATAGGATCACTTAGGATGGTGTTGAGATGGATACCACTCCGACTATCACCATGTAGTACGAGTCGCCCATCTCAATTCCGAAATTATTCTGACGTCGAGAGCTTCCACCCCGGTTGCAACCGTGCATCACGGGTCGACTCTTTGACAAAGCCGGAGTCATGGGAACCCCGACCCAACCGCGACCATGCTGGTTCAGTCCGGTAATCCCGTGGCTTCATTTGAGCCGTCTAGAGTAGAAATCGTCCCACAGTCTCATGCGCATGTCTATGTGATTGAAAAAAAAAAAAAAGAAAAAAAAAATTCATCGTCAATGGTAAGAATGTTTTCTCCCTTTACTTGTTCATTTCTTATTCATTTTTTGAAATTTGCGGAGATCAATCGAATGCCCTCAGTGTAGGTTTCTAATTGGGAAAATTGGCAATTACTCTTCACAAGTAAACATTCAGTGTCAATTTCAAAAATCATTAATTTAGCCTTGCACAATGGATGATTTTGTCAAAGTTTCTAATCATGGGCTTAAAATTACATCTTGTCAAAAAAAAAAAAATTCTTTCAATTCATGATTATGTTTTGGGGCACAAAACTCGACATCATACCTTTAATCAAATTCTTTTCTTCTCACATTTTGCGATTGAAAATTCAAATCACATTTTGTATATAGATTTCTCAAAATAAAAAATAACCTCATTTTGGCAAGAGTGAAAGCACAAATCAGTCTTTCAAAATTAATGCCACATTTTGCATATGAAATTTTTGGGAATAGAATGGGCATTCGATTGATAATCGCAGATTGATCTTTCAATAATGTCTCCTCTTACAATCAAATCTTGGCAAAATACCGAAATCTTGTAATAGGAGTTCTGGGGCATGTGTCATCGCCTCGATTTCATTGTAAAAGGCGATTTCATTGGAGGATCATTTCCTCATTCACATACTGACATTGTTTCTTCTTCTTGCAGGATACGTGATGACCATTCTTTGAACTTTTATCACTTCACCATGCCAAGAAGTGGACTTTAACTTTAGGATGAGAATTTTTGTATCTCATAGGGGTGTATTGAATTTCCTATGTGACTTTATTCTTTTTAAGGATGATGTTTTCAATTTCAAGTCGATTATAAGCCCAATTGACTCATTTTTCTAGGCAAAGAAATTCAAATTTGTAAACATCCTTTGACTTCAAGGGCAATTCGGAAGTTGGTGTATTCTATTGAATTTTCATGAGTTTTAGAAAGTTAATACATTTTGTCTCTCTAACATATTTGTCCTTTGCAGGGAATCTCAAGAAGAATAATCTAGGACGGTAAAATCGTGATCATTCCAATGGAATCAATTTATTCTAAAACTGATTTGTCCATTTATCTTCTTGCAGGAGTGAACTAAACAATTTACACATTGGTATTTGAATTAGATCACAAGCAAATGCTCTCACAAGTCTTGATATTAGAATTCAGAGGAATGAGAGTTCAACTTCGCCATTGATTTCTTTGGAAACTCGCACTCATGAATTCAAACGACACTTCCGACATATCGCCTTCCATCATGTCCCAAATCTTTGAAGCTATCAGATATATAGCATTAAGGGTTGAAAAGATCACTGGCTAGATTGCATTTGATCAGCTTCTGGTGACGGGAGTTCACTACCTCAGAGACTCATAGCTTATTCAAGCCTTAAGACAGCATCGTGCCTCATCAAAGAATGTATCTTTTGGGATGCAATCCAATGTTGACGTCCTCAATGAGAGAAGAATTTTTTTCACTGGTTCTATTTAGAATTTGGATAAAGTCATTGCACGCTAATATACTCGGTATAGCATGCTGGATTTTTGGGCTTTTATCTTCATGATCTTACACATGATTGTTGGAAAAGTTCCGATGGTCAGGAGAAGATTAGTGCAATTACAAATCCGATGTCCTCTTGAATGGTAGTTGCCAACCATAACGTCCACTTCTAGAGAGTCAATGTACCTAGACGATCTCTCCATAGATGGAAATGAATATACTCAGATCAGTGCTATCAATTGGAAAACGACCATTGAAGAACATATTACATGGGAGGTTCATGATTCCTCACTCTTTGAAACTGAAAATCAATCCTTGATGAGGACTTGAAGTGCCTTAAGCATGTATGGAAGCTTTGCTAGTACCAATCTTCCACGGAGGCTAAATGAAGCCAAGTTCTGTTCTAGGAAATTCCTTTATTTGGAGGTCGGATGCCAACATCACTAGACTTTTGGCGAGTTTTATCCATCGATGACTCACTTGCTCGTGAATTGGCATCACTAATGCATCTATCATATTTGTGTGCTGCTTCGAATTATGTCCTGGGGAAGATTAACCATATGAAGCCGCCTTACTAAGAGACATCGAAGGTCATCCATCGTCAATTGACCGCACCAATCTTAGTTTTGAAAATGCACTGGATGTGCTTTGTTTTGTTTCACTTCATAACCAAGAGCTGTTGAACTTTAGTTATCTCAATTTCCAGTCATGAAGACTTGAAGCATTCCCTACTCGGCTTTGTTGTGTAGTCAAGAAATACAAAATGTTTAAATCTGGTTTTAATCTCCTTCGGCATCAACTTTGTTTGGAGACCATCAATGCATCCCTCATGATCTGTGATGCAAAATGCAGCTTTGTTATCTGCTTTTTCATGAGGAAATGAGGCAAGACCTTCAAATATCAAACCAGTCCGTCGATTGCTTTGCATGATGAGACAAAGGAAGGGAATTGCCAAGTATTCGAAAAGAAGACAGTTTGAGCACCAAATTTTATAATGTTCGAACAAGGCAACGAGGCATTCTCAAACCTAGTTGATCATGAGCGATAAAAAATTTGAACGAGGCGAAGATTCACTGATCCAACATGATAGAGCTATGTGTGGCAAAGTTATTCTAACTTCATAAGGCGCACATTTGAGCATTGGGGCAATATTTCCCCTTTCTCTGCAAAAGATGCCTTAAGATGTTGAGCCGTCTGATTTTGAAAAGGGGTGTATTTCGTTCCTAAATTTGATACTCTTTAGTATAAGGAAATGACACGTCCTTTTCTTTGATGCAGGGTAAATTTGAACGAAACAAAAGCCCAGCAAATGAGCATGACAAGGCACAAGACAGGGCACAAGATGCTTTGGGATGTTGAGCCGGTAAATTTGAATGAAACAAAAGCCCATCAAATGAGCATGACAGGGCACAAGATTTCAACATGTGCCAGAGCAAGATATGGTGAAGCTTAATTACATGTCTTAATGTAAAAGACATTGGAGCAGCATTTGACTGTCGGGCAATATCTCCTCTTCCTCACCAATGACGCGTGTTGGGGCAAAAATTCATTACAAAAGGATGTATCGTTCCTAAATTGAGCCCTGATTAAGTAGGGAGATAATACAATTCATTTTCTTTTGTCACAGGGCGATCATCAACACAAGTCACTCAAAGCATAGTGAATCACACCCGTGAAGCATGATGAAATGGAGTCAATCAATTCAATGCTAAAAGGATGTATCATTCTTAAATTAGTCCAATTCAATGTTGGAATGCAAATAACATGTCTCATCTTTTGTAGGAAAATATGTGCATTGACTGCGGGAGTAGTGTCTTCCACCAAAGAAGCATGTTAAAGCACAACCGTCCATTTTGGCGTAAAGGATGTGTTTCGTTCCTAAATGATTTCCAATTGAGTGTGGAAATAACATGCTCAATCCTTTTTTCACAGGCGATGAATGAGACAAAGCATCTAAGAAACAATGCCCTCAAATGTTGAAACATAAATGCTCATGCCCGAAGAACAGAAACACGTGAAGGGTAAATTGTATCGATTCCAATTGCTCGTGTTGATGTTGTCTCTAAAATGATCCATTTTTCCTGTGATAGGGAAACATCAAATGCACACAAAAAGATGCCAAAAAATAGCAAGTGAAGGGCAATTTGGGATCGCCAAATATCCAAGAGAATGACGTTGGCACTTGAGTGATAAATCCGAATGAAGGGTGATGATGTATCGTTTCCAATTTTCAATCCTCGAGGATTCTTGCACTAACACCTTCTTTTTATTCTTTACAGGGTTACTAAGTCGCCATGTTGCAGGTAAGTACCCTTCTTCTCAAAATCAAAGGAAAAACAAAATTGAGAATTTTCATCCAAAAAAATTCAGCATTTTACTGTGAGCAAGTAAAAAAAAAGAGAGGAGATAAGACTTGAGAAAATGAACTTTTCACAAAGTTTCTGAGCATTGTTTTTTTTATCTCAAAATTGTATGTTTGCTTGGTGGATCACTCATTTTGAATCAAAGTTCCTCATGGAGATTAATCTACTCAAATGATCTCGACTAAATGAAATTGAGATGTTTAATCATGCCAAGCAAGAAATGCATAGGATGATGAAAGGCAATCCATTCCCAAACACGTCTTTTAAATACTATGAGAACTGAGCGAAAAAAGAAAACCCGTGTCATTTAAGGACGAAGGAGTCATTCGCAATTAGTATATGGATCAAAATGAAAAGAGGCATTTCTCTTCTCTATCTTAAACAGCACAGGTGACCGTAGTCAGCCTCTTTGAGCCTTTAAATGTGAAGAAGTCAAAAATACCCCTGTCAAGAACCACCCCACAATGGGGCAAATTTGGAAGTTTTGGTTGACATTATATGGTGAAAAGATGAGAAAGACTTCTTTGATTTCACTTACATTAATCTTTTTGTGGTATTTTCAGGTGAATTCTTATGAAGCTTGAAACATCCCAAGGTGAAGAAGAGCATTCTTTTCTCTATCCAAACACTGATACCCTTTGCTTAAACCGAGTTGAGCCTGATTGTTCATTTCTAAAACCCAAGTGGTGGTTATCTCCCCATGTTGGGGCAAGGCACATGATTGACCAAGGCCATCGGCATTTTATGTGGAAATGAAAAAAAAAAAAAAACTCTCGAAAGTCCTAAAAGCTCAAAAAGTTCAAAAGAGCAAAAGTCCAATGAAAATTAAGGGGCATTAAAAAGCAGTGTGCCTGGTAAAAGCAAGGCCAATGCCCGTGAAAAAGAAAAAAAAGATTTACATCAGGGGGCAAAACAAAAAAAAAAGAAAAAAACTCCCATGTAAAAAAAAATCATCAAATTCAAAATGTTTGCATTGAAAAGAAAATCATTGCAAATGCAAAAAAATTGAGAAGGGCAAAGCTTTTATTTGATTAGTCAATGGACTTTCGAGACAATTCAGATTCCAAAAGTCAAGTGCTTTAAAAAAAGATTGAGTGATATGACTATGATGTCATGATAGTCACCAACTTTCAACCCTTTTGTGAAAAATTCTGAGCCTTTCGAGCCATAACCAAACCAACATTACAACCCTTCCCGAAGTCTCTTCAGATTGGGATGATTCAAGCGAGAATAAGGATTTTCCAAAAAAGCTACTGCTCAAAGAAGTGGGGGTAAGGTTGTCTTATCTCATCTTAAGGTTTCTTGACTTATAAACCTGGCGAAGATGTTGGCAGATAATTGTTTCAATTCATGACCAATGATGCATATCCGTTGCTAAAGCCACGACCAAACCCACATTACGGTCCCTTTGAAAGACCTTTTGGATTGGTCAATGTGTACTTATTGCGAATGATTCTCAAATCCTTCGACATTGGAAATGTGAGGTAAATTGAGTGATCAAATCACTTCCCACATGAATGGATGGGATCAAATAGCCCTTTCTTGAGAGCATGTGATAAGCCCTTTCTAATTAAGAACTCTTGCTCGGCATGCTTAATGAACCTCTTTCATAAGTAGGATCATTCTGACATAATTTTTCTCCTGAAGGAATTTGATGATCGATGATACCTTCCAAGCTTGATGACAATTTTGTGGTACATGTTACCAAAACAAAACAAAAAAAAATAAAAAAATAAAAAAATAAAAAAAAAAATCAAATGTTTTCAATTTGATCGGACTTAGCTTGATTTGCTCATGCAATTAATGCTACAATGTTGCGAATGCATTTTTCTGATATTGTGTTTAATGAAATTTGCCCAAGTTGAATTTGACAGGTTCACTAAGTGAAACCATGCAATTCTAAAAGGGTTCGTGGGTTCTCCTTAAACCACATGGTTCATGGTCAACCGGAAAACCATGCAATTTTCATAGGGTTTGTGGGTCTTCCTTAAAACCACAGGGTTCGTGGGTTCTCCTTAAACCACATGGTTCTTGGTTAACCAGAAAACCATGCAATTTCTAACAAGGTTCGTGGGCTTATCCTTAAACCACACGGTTGGTGGGTCTATCCTTAAACCACAATGGTTCGTGGGTCTATCCTTAAACCACACGGTTGGTGGGTCTATCCTTAAACCACAATGGTTCG